>MU405348.1:0-66845 GCA_022836615.1 Annulohypoxylon bovei var. microspora
TTGGGGGGCGGTTTGGGGGGGGGGTGGGGTTTGGGGGGGGGGGGGCCGGGGCGCCGAGCAATGGCACGCAGCCGCCTGGGCCCTAGGGCTGGAGGGATAGAGGGATGGGGTTGAAGGGCTGGGGTTGAAGGTGATGGAGGGCCGGGGATCCTGGGGTTGTACGGGTGCCTGTACTGGCGGCGGAGGGGCTTTGCGAGGCGCGCGCCAGCGCGCCGAGCAAAGGCACGCAGCCGCCTCGGCCCTAGGGCTGGAGGGTTGGAGGGCTGGGGTTGAAGGGCCTGGGGTTGAGGGCGGCGGGACGAGCGGTGATATACAAAAATAAGTAAAGCCCGGGTTGCAAAGTATGGGATTCGAACCCGAGGTGTTTTAAGGTGGCCCGTGCGGGTGTGGAAAGTTCGGGTCTTGTGTTCCCGGAACGGGGACCTCATGTACTACTACACTATCCACCTATACCCTGACAAAAATAAACGCGAAACCACCCGTTCGGGTAACATAATATCCCGAGTTTAATCGGAAATTAATAATTCGATTCCCCGATTTTTCGTTTTTTTTTTTTTTTTATTTAATAAAATTATATATTACCATGGTTCGCGCATTTATTTAACCATTTTTTAAATTTTTTTTTTACGTTTTTTTTTTAATTATTCGTATTATTATTCGTTTAATTTTTTATTAAATTATTCGTAATTATTTCGTAAACCATTTTTTATTAAACTTTTAAATTATTTTTTATTAAAATTTTAAATCATTTATTAAATTTTTTATTTTATTACCCGTTAAATTATTTTTTAATTAATTACCCGTTAAATTTTTTTTTTAATTATTCGTTAAATATTTCGTTAAATTTTTATTAAACCATTCGTGTAATTATTCGTTTAATTATTTATTTAATTTTCGGTTTAATTATTCGTTTTATTAAACTTTTAATTAAATTATTTACTTAATTAACCACTTTTTATATTATTTTTTATATTATTTTTTAAATTTTTTATTAAATTATTTTTTAATAAATTATTCGTTTAATTACCCGTGGCATTTTATAATTATTTTTTTAACGTTTTAATTATTTTTTTAAAAATTATTAAATTTTTTAAATTAAAAGTTTTTTTTTATTTATATAATTTATATTAAAAATTAAAATTAATTTATTAAATTAAAAAAAATTAATTACGTAATTATTTTAAATAATTAATTTATTAAAATTATTATTTATTTAATTTATACGCGAAAATTAATTTTTAATAAATTTTTTAATTTTAAAAAATTAAATTTTATTAAAAATTATTTTTTCGCAAATAAATTATTTCGAAAATTAAAATTTATTATTTAATTAATTAAAAATTTTAAAATTATTTTATTTTTAAAACGATATATTTAATTAATCGTTATAAATTTAATAATTTTTTTAAAAATAATAAAAATTATAAATTTTTAACGTTAAAAATATAAAATTATTACGATAAAAAATTTTTAATAAAAATTATAAAAAAAAAAACACATTAAAGTTTTTCCCGTTTAATTATTTTTATTAAACTTAAGTAATGCTTTATTCGCGGAAATAACGGAGTTAAATTTCTATGACACGAAAAAAATCACCCCGACATAATAACCCTCTTAAAGTTCAAGCATTACCCTCGTTAAATTCAGGCATTTTTACGTAAATAACCCGCACGCCATGTATATTTGATAAGCCGCTTTCAACCTGCCTATGGCGATAATAAGTCTCTCTGGCTCAACGGCAAAGGAAACACGCATCCATCCTTTATAATTAGGGGGCATATGGTAGTCAGCTGCTGAGAAGAAGAGGATGCCCGACTTTTGGTAGAAGGCCACCGCCGCCTTCTCATCGCTCCTCGTCTGGCTGTAAGGCGCTAGCCTTGCTAGCACAAACGTCGCCACTTCGCAGGGAAGATACTCTATCGAGTTCGCCTCGAAAAAGGCCTTGATCCGCCCAAATGCGGTCGCGAGCCGCGAAGAGTTAAGTTGGATAATCGTGTGAAGCCGTGGGGAGGTGAGGAGTGCTCGGGCGAATAGGATTGAGAGATTAGAGACGCTGGTATGCGCCACGAGAGCGATTGAGTCCCGCACGTCTTTGCTGCGCGTCACGACGCATCCCTAGACACACGGTGAGTATCGTTGAACGAGAAAGGGTTTGCTCTACGCTGACGAACAAAAAAATCATCTGAAAGTAAAACTTACTAGGCGTGCTCCAGTGGCACCAAGATCCTTGCTCAAACTCCAGATCACGTGGATTTTGCTGGCATCACATCCGTGGGCAGCAGCATCGATGGCCAATGCCGACGTGAATTTTCTTGGCTGTCGCAGGTCACTGCATCCATGCTCACTCAGCGCGAAAACCTCATCGGCAATAAGATGTAGGTTGTGGCGTTGACAGAACCGCATCAGCTCAATCAAAATTTCCTTACTATAGCAACGACCTAGCGGATTGTGCGGGTTTGTTACCACCACGGCCTTGATCGGAATAGTCGCGTCTCGGAGCCCCCTTTCTAACGTGGGGATCATGCCCTCGCCAAAGACGTCGTCGAGGCTGCCAGCACCCACTGGTATCGGGACGATTCCGGTGTGGATGTTGAGGAAGACCTCGTAGGCGCCTAATTCGTTATCAGCAAACGCTCTTATAGCATATACCTTCACTAAAAAAAAAAACCGGTGAAGGAGAGGGTGCTGATTTTACCTGCATGATAGGGGCAAGGAACGAGTATACCCTCCCCCGGGTCACAAAGACTCCATGCCAGACCGTCGAGCGAGCCGGCTGCCCCCGCTGTCAGGACGATATTCTTGTTTTCCACTGGCTTGAATGGGGCGAAGTACGTGTTGAAGAGCGAGGAAAGAGCTGTTAGAAGTCGTGCTTCGCCCCAGAATCCATGCGGCCAGTTAAGATCCTGGTGAGGATATTAGTGGCATCTCTACAAGGCAACTTTTTGGGCTCACTCACCTTGTCATTGACTTGGGTTGCGACAGCATCGCGAAAGATCTCGAGAACGTCTTTCCGGATGGTGTAGTTCTCAGCAAACGAGAGATCGATCCAGTTGCTGTCATCTACCACCTCGATGAGCGATACAGGAAGGTGACCGACATATGTTCCCACGTTCTGGGCCCCTCGCTTTGACAGTGCGGTCATCTTGTAGCCGTGGGGGGACGAGTACTCGTGGTGGGAGAGAAAGCATGTGCCGACGAGGCTGCAGAGATAGGCACAACACGACAGGCTTCTTATATCGTAAGCAGAGACCGTAAGACTTACGTGCCTTGGCCCCAAGTTGCATATCCGAGGTCGAAGCAACACATTCTAACCTGGGTCTAGACGAGTAGAAGATGTATGTACGCATGCGCTAGGATCCGTGTTAGAGAGCGGGCATGGCTATTGCTCCCATTGCCTTGCGCGGCCGCTATCCAGCATACAGACCGGATATCCTTCTACTTTCAGTCACCGGCTTAGGTACATCCTTTAGCAGGCATATGCATATAGACTTCTAGAGATCGAGAGACATGCCGTGGCGTGGCTGCGTGGTTTCGGCCCGTCTAAAAAGAACGAAGGACTCGCAACCCGAGTTGCACAAAAATACATCCTGCTTGTGAATTGTAATGCAGTGTGATGGCGCTCCTATACAACCCCTTAGGCCAGTTGGCTCCCTCTGTAGCAACATTAGGTATTCAGCGGCAAAGCTGCTGAACATAATTTTAGCAACTACAAATGCATGTCATGAATTCTTACTGCAGTGTTTCCCAGTTCCTACCCCGGTTGAGATTGGGGTAGATCCGACTGAGAACTACCAACCGTGCTCACGTCAGACAGGATTGCGCCGCCTACGTATACAGACTCCTAATCAAATGTCTATCAAGCCTAAATAGCCGCCTCGTATTTCGCCCCTTTTTGGTCATTTTCGTGATGTTTCTAACTATCTTAATCTGGGGCGCTTAGACTAGGGGATAAATGATACTCATCAAAGTTAGAAGTACTGTGTAATTCACGAGGGACCTCCTACCCCTGACGGAACTGTGTTTTTGAGAAGGCTCTTAGGCGTTATTGTCTTGTTACTGGGACCCTAAACTAATAATGGGGGTATAAATACAAAGGCCCTAGACATAGAAAGATGATAGAAAGGCGTGCGAGTCTCGTAAAATTTCACCATCTCGATAGTTGATTTTCGTTCACGCTTCCCTACGCATCAAAATGTCAGAAAAACCGGCCTCTCCCCCTTCCAGCATCTCGTGGCACTCCCGCCTTCACAATATCGCAATTCCATACCTCCAACTTATGCGTCTAGATCGTCCCAATGGCTACTGGTACTTCTGGTATCCTCATGTGTTCGGGACTCTCTGGGCTGCTATCCAGCAGCGTTCCCGGCCTCGAGACCTCCTCCTCGTCAACCTGATCTTGCTCTGGGGGGTCCTCGTTATGCGAGGGGCGACGTGCACATGGAATGATACCGTTGATGTCGACTTTGACCGGAAGGTCTCTCGGTGCCGCAACCGGCCGCTAGCACGCGGAGCTATTTCGATTATGCAGGCCAATCTCTTCACTGCGGCGCAAACACTTGCTTCTCTCGCGACGATGACGCTACTTCCCCCGCTCTGCGTGATCTACGCCGCACCAGCAGTGGTCGGTTGGTTCTGCTACCCTCTCGCTAAGAGAGTCACCTACTATCCCCAGGTCGTGCTAGGATTCCCTATGGCCTGGGGTATCTACATGGGAGCTGCCTCTATGGGGGCGGACCCGCTGCACTTCGCCCCTCTCCTCGACACCTTGATGACCGTGGCTAGACGCGAGTCTACTGAGACATGGGGGCTATCCCTCATCCTAGAGGCCCTGCAGCAGGTGCGAGTGGAGTGGCCCATCACAGCCTTCTACGCGGCCAACGTGGTCTGGACGCTGCTATACGAGCTCGTGTACTCGCACCAGGATGCCGCTGAGGACACAGCAGCCGGAGTCAAGAACCTGGTGTTGCTGTACGTGAATCCCAACTGCACAACCCCAGAGGAACGTTTCGGCACGATGCCGCTGCTCTGTCGGCTTGCCGTTGCTCAAGTGCTATTCTTGGCTGCCGCCGGCACTCTAGGTAGCTTTGGGTTGGGCTACAGCGCCGTGGCTGTCGCAGGGACCGCAGCGGCACTAGCTACCATGCTGAGCCGTGTGCGTCTGGAGGAACCGGAGTCTTGCGCATGGTGGTTCAGGGTGGGAAACGCGAAGTACGCTGGAAGGGCGATGGTGGCTGGATTAACGGCTGAATACGTTGGGCGGATCTTACTACAGTAGTTACCTAGGTAATCTACCTACCACACTGGATATGCAGTTGGTTTATATTACCTACAAATTTCGAGTCAAGTCTTTCCTATTGGCTAGATTATTCTACAAACCCTGTAGTTACATATGTTAACTGCATGAGATCAAGAGATGCTAGAGGTTACGCTAATAGTCTTCAACAGCCTTTCTTCCCAACTGCGAATAAAAATTTGGGAATCCTATCCTATCCTATCACGATCTTTTCCCTCGTGCAGTTTAGCTACAGAGTTTGGGGCGTTAGGTGTACAGTATTGTGTATGACCCGTGAGTCACGAACTTGTTTCATACTACCTAGGTACCTATGCATGCTGGTTAAGGGCCTTTGAATTACGGATACTCTACAGTTCCCCTCGTGAAACAAATGACTCCCTCTATAGTTACTACGGCGCTCGATGTGTATACATACTAAATTATGTACGCAGTACAATTCCTGCACAATTTTTGAATAATGCCTTAAAATTGGATCAGTACTTGGTCAGATACTAGATCAACTTGTTTAGCACTATTTTTTATCACGCATTTACTTGGCCTTGCATAGGCAAGATGTGTTCCTCGCTCGTATTGGTCACCGGTGCACTTGTCTTTTGGTTCCATTCCGTCGCATAATTCTGTTGTCGACTATCATCGTCAGGTAGCTTGCGAGGTTGGGGGATATCCGACAGTTGATATGAATGGGATGTAGTTGATCTAAGTCTCGATGCCGATGAGCCCAAAGTTTGCTTGATGAGTCTGGTCGCCGGTGCCGCGAGCGGGTTCAGCGCGGGTATGCTTCCGGCAAGAATCGCGATGTTTCTCTCCATTCCGGCCCACGTAAGACCTAGGACAGTACTGAATGATCCATCCGGTACTGCGGTGGGAGGGGGATTAAGCTGCGTGCCAGTCTCAACAGTTCGTATGATAGCGAAAACCCCAGTCCTGTCAAGTAGTCAGTCAACCGACTTATAAGGCACTAACCTACGGAAATACACCCACACTGTGCCTAAGCCCATCAAGCCCAATATTAGAGCCTTGGTTCTCTTTTTAACTTGCAACTTGTGTAAGAAGAAGAAAGGGGAGAATGCTAGGAAAAAGTCGGAGAAGGCAGAGAATGCTAGAAACAGTTAAACTTCATGTAGACTAGCGCCTCTTCGTAGTTAACTAGACGACTCACCTCCCTGAAGAAGGAAAAATGCAAGTTTCTTATTTGTAGTCCAGCATGTGCCCTTGGTTAAAGGATCCCACGATTTCTCCGTCGGGTTGCAGCCAGTATAGAAGGTGATGATAACCATAGTGTTAACGACAAAGACCAAGATGCCTATAGCCCATAGCAAGACTTGGTGGAGGCGGTTCCCTGAGTCACGAAGTACTCGCATGTACGATACGACGATGGACATCTTAGCAAAACTCAAGGCCTGTACGCAAAATACTTGCGCAAGAAGACTGTAGTATTGCTGATTTACCGACTGTTCATGAGTGAGGTAGAACGTATGCCGACCTAAGCCATGATTCACAGCAACAAAATCGACGATGGTGGCGACAAGAGCCTGGAGCTGCAATATATGTGAGTATTTGCAAGGGACAAACGAGACGCCTAGATGAGGAACACGCACCAGTGCAAACACCATCAGGTAATCATCCCATCCTCTCTGAGAGTACTTCCATCGTGCGAAGCATCGAAGCGCGACCACAATAGCGGCACTCAGAAACGTCACCGTTGTGCCCACTTCCAGTTTCCAGCCTATATCAACATTCCCACCAGGAGGAGGCTGAGGCTTTGCTGGCATGATGAATCAGGGGACAGGCGAGGCAAGAAGTGAGCTTAGTTACTACGGAAAGCATTCGCTGCGCGCGATATGATTCGGCTAGAGTATAGTATAGCAGGATGCTATGACTCGGAACTCACATATTAGACATGATGGCTTCGCGCAACTTCCTACCTATTAATGATGATCATAGACTACCTGGGGCTCGAAAATTTGGTCCGTCGCTGAAAGCATTTTGGGGGCTAAATTGGGGTTGAGATCATCGTAAACTAACATTTCCCGTTAGGATCTTACCAACATGTAAGAAAATATGCTGTGCAACCCACCATCACTATAAAGTAGAAGGCAAGCAACTTCAGCTGGGCGTCCATTTCATGCATCCTACATGCGTGCACGGAGATGGTGTCTGTATGTAGTGAGCAGCACGCAGGACATGCAGGTAGGCCGTCATGAATCTGAGCCTGTCAAGGTGTGTGAAAGAGTGTCGCGCTAAAACATTCCTCCTATACGCTGGATTATGACCCCCAGCTGCTAGCGAGCAGTTGGCAATTTTTGAATAGAATATTTATTTGTAGCAAAAGCAATTTGAGGCTATTGATTACGTACCTAGAGCCTTGTTATCCGCTACCCCTATTTTCGATATCCAAGTTATGTACCTAGTATTCTTTTGAGTCACGCTGCAAAGTTCCACTCTTCATAAGCTCCACCAATCAAAGGCCCATATTTCACACCCCGCAACCTTATTCTCACCCGTTACCATCCCGAGACTTTCTGCCTACCTACTAGTTAACCTAGTAGTTAACGTCTAGCAAAAAGGACTTCCTATTGGTATTTGCTCTTTTAATTAAGGCAAACAGAGTAAAACAGAAGGCTCGATAAATCATTTGATACGAGAAGCATTTTTTCATCCCATATGTCAATTGAGTTAAGTACCTAGTAGATGAAAAGTTTAGAGAATTAGGTAACGATTGAAAAGAGGAATTCAACTAGTACTAAGACGAGAGCTGTGCTTGTTCCCCCGTGACAATAATCTTCACAGAATTTATGCTACTGTGCTATTGCTTCTATATTTGCGAGAGTGCCAACGCGGAAACCCCTGGAGTCTTTTTCTACGTAGGTAGTCAGTGAGAACTTTCAACCTTCTTGATAAGGTCTTCTAGCTGCTCGGCAACAAAAGGCGGGTTGTCCTTCTGGACAAAATGACCAGACTTTGGTGCGATAAGCGGCCCCTTAGCCCTGTCTGGGTCAGTGAGCTCACAGAGTCCTTCGTTGTACTTTTCCCACATACTGTTTCTTCTTAGTCAAATGTTCGATCAAGGAACAAGCGTTTACTTACGGTTGAGTATACATTGCAGCCATGCCCAAAGGAACTTTCATCATCGCCCACTCCTCCTTTGAGAATTGTTCGAGCTCGTGGCCCACAACGGTCACCCAAGGACCTTTATCCGAAGTCTTCGATCCCTTCAGCTTTGGCTTTGATGGGTCGGGTAGAATGTTCTTGATCTCTCGTCGGTCAAATCCCTCATTGTTCTTTGCACTTGATGCAAATATCGTTGTCATCTTGGTGTAGGCGGCTTCGTACACATCGAGCGAGGTGCCGGGGGGGGTCATACGTTCTAGATTAAAGGACGGATCCTTCGGATTCGGCCAGATGCTCGCGTAATCGGTATTTCCAGGGTTAGAGTCAAGGAATAGAATTCCTTCGACAATTGTGGGATATCTAGCCCACGCGCAAGTGGTCAGCCACAACGCCAGCAAAGAGATACAGGCTTGTCATCTATTACCTATCAGCATATCTTCGCGCGACGTGTGCGCCTATGCTGTTGTTCACGAAGATAATACGTGAGCAACGATCAGGGGATAGAGTTTGAATCAACTCGTGAAGATCGTCAGTAACATCGTCCAGCGTGTGAGCGTACCCAGGATCCTTGTTCGGCCAGTTTTCGCGCGGGTCTCTTGGGGAAGCGCCCTGTCCATAGCGGTCATACGTGAGTATCCAAGGCTTCGGAGAGAGGCTCGACTGCTGAAAAAGTTCAATAGTCGGTTTCCAAACGCCCTGTGGGAGTCCAAGGCCATTAAGGCAGACGACAAGGAGATTACTTGCCGCATCTCCTTGGAAGAGCTCATACGCAACAGGGGCGTCTGGCTTGGAAGGGAGAGTCACGGTAGGCATATTGAATCAGGTTAATGTCTTCAACAGATCACAAATCGAGGACGGCTGCTGTTTCTGGTGGTGAAATGGTGGAAATGCTTGGGGAGTCGATTTTGCAGTTCAAAAGCCTTACGTCTATATGTTGGAGCATACATATCATATGTGTTTGACAAAGGCCCCCATTGCTACTGTACGTAGTAGTCCTACTAGGGGTACTATAATACATACTCAGGGTAAGTTGGTAGTACAAAATAAATAATTACATGTATTACGTAGTGGGAATATTATAATATGTAGGTGGGTAGTACGACGGAACCAACGGCCTAAACGATGAGCCAACGAAATCAAACCTCCATATCTAGTGGCTTGATAGGGTCCACTTCCCTTTGTCGACGACTTGTCCCTCTCGGTAGTCCCACTTATTAGAGGTTTCCGACCTTATAATTGGATTAGATGTGAGGCTCTTTGCGGGGCCTCGGGGATCGGGGGATCCAGCAAATCAGTCAAGCCAATTATAAGGTCGGACACCTTTGATAAATGGGTTTACCGACAAGGACAAGCTGTCGAAAAGGCGGAATCTGTTTCACAAAGGGAAGCGGCACAGAGTGTGGTATCACAATCCAATTCATATAAGAAAACAAGCCTTAAACAAGCTTTCAAGTTCAGCCCATCACGATCCGAAGCAGGCAAGCAGGCAGGCCGGCCGGTTTCACTGCATCAGTGCATTCTAAATAAAAAAGGGTTGGGATATCGCTAAAATTAGAACCTGTCTGCCTGTATGCACGTTGTGCACGCTTGCTGTTAATGCATGAATTTTTTGAGGTACTATTTTGACCAAACAGACAGAAATTGCGTTATCTCCTCGACTGGCACAAGTCGTCAGCCACACTAAACCCCGTACCGTTACCTTAATGATCAATGATCAACACAACATCTAAAATAGTAACGAACATAAGTTGACGACTTGTGCCAGTTAAGGGGATACTTCTTAAAAGGTAAAATGTGTATATAAATTTATATACCTTACTAACATTATAATATATTATCAACGTTTATATCTATAAAGGTACACGTATACATATAAAATCCTCAAGAGATCATGTATTACTATGTAGAATTTTATGATAGCTATAAAATTACATCTCATTTCTAGCGTCAGCATCAAGCATCGTGTTGTTTAGCATCGCGGTTTCATGAGCTACTTCGTTCAAAATGCCGAGAGAAGTTACGAGTTCGCAGCCGGAATGGCATACGCCGCCGCCTCAGTGCGGACGACGTCTACCGCCCATTCTTTTGGACGAGATTGCGATCAAAGATCCAGGGCGTGTGCTCTATTCGATTGCGAAGACAGATAACATGCAAGACGGCTTTCGAGATATCAACTACAAGATAGTTGCAAATGCAGTCAATCGCTGTGCTCACTGGCTTAAACAAACGCTTGGAGCGGATAAGTCTCGGGTCTTCTGTTACTTGGGACCCCTTGACCTACGATATATTATTCTCGTCATGGCTGCTCCAAAGGTGGGGCATACTGTAAGTCATCTTCTCTGGTGTTGAGCCTTCTGCTGATGATGGAATTAAAGGCCTTCTTCACCTCCCACAGGAATAGTCTCGAGGCTCACATATCGTTGGTCAAACGAACTGGCTGTTCTGCCTTGCTTCTCTCAAAAGAACCTCTGCCTATTGCTCGCCATATTTTGGACGGTTGGCCGATGGAAAATGTTACGACCCCAGATTTAGACTATTTTCTGGACGAACAATTAGTCGAAGTCATTCCTTTTCAGAAAACCTTCGAAGAAGTCAGAGATGAGCCATTCTGCATTCTCCATACATCTGGATCTACCGGCATTCCTAAGCCCGTGCCTATCACATATGGGTCATATGGTGGTATGGATTCCCAGCTTATGATCCCATCTCTCGGCCATAAACCAACATTTTTGAATTACGTCCAGGGGAAAAGGGTGTTCTTCGCTCTTCCGGTATTTCACGCTGCAAGTCTCAACTGGACTGTAGGAATCGCCTTGTTCGCCGGAGTTACTTGTGTGTTGCCTCCTCCAATGCCGCTCACTGCTGATCTGGCCAGCCAAGTATTCCAATATTCCCAATCCTACGGCGCAGTAATGGCGCCCTCTCTTGTCATCGACTGCTATAACAACGACACCTACTGCGTGAGGATGCTTCAGGGCCTCAAGTTTATCGTCTATGGAGGCGGGATGCTTCCAGAAGAGATCGGAGATGTCCTCTGCCAGAGGATTAGACTGACAACTCTGATGGGATCTTGCGAGACGGCGCTACTTCCTCATCAGATGCTCGACGACCCTCAGGATTGGGAGTACATTTCGCTAAGCCCATGTCTCGGCTATAAATTTAGAGATGATCGTGACGGGTTAGGCAATCTGACCATCGTGAAACAAAAGATGTATGAGCTATACCAAGGCGTCTTCTCGACATTTCCGCAGAAGGAAGAACATGTCTTAGGCGATTTATTCGAACCCCATCCCCTCAAGCCTGGGTTGTGGCGCTTCAGAGCAAGAGCAGACGACATCATATCTTTCACCACAGCAGAGAAGCTAAATCCTTCCACGATGGAGAGTACTATTCAGGCGAATCCACTTGTCAAGTCGGCAGTCATTGGTGGTCAAGGCCAGTTTCAGGCGTCCCTCCTCCTTGAACCACGTGAATACCCCAAAAACGCCACGGACGAGCAGGCTTTTCTCGACCAGGTATGGCCGAGCATTGTTCAGGCCAACCGTGACTGCCCAGCCCACGGCCGAATCATGAAGGGCTTTGTGATGCTGACAGATCCTGCAAAGCCTCTCCCCCGCGCGAGTAAGGACACCGTGCAACGGCATGCGGTTTTCAAACTTTATGAGGCAGAATGGAAGTCCCTTTATGAACGCCTAGCTCGGGTTAACCAGACTTTGAAAAAATCTACGCTGCAGCCACCTGCCTCTTCTGGAAAGCCTCGTAGCAATCTGAGCGAAACTGATAATGACATCGTATTATCTGATAAGATGATCTTCGCAATTGAGGCTATCGTCGAGCAAAAAGTTTCAGCAGCTCTTGAACGGTTCGCATCTGCACTGCTGGCAGCCGCTAGTCAGGTTCATCCTACAGGTTCATCCGCCTCTTACTCTGCTGTACAAGAAGCGAAGTCTTCGGCGAGGGGGGTAGCTTCTTCAGAAGGAATCGACAATGGTGCCATCATCATTCCGAGTATGACGGACGCCCTCACCGTACAACCTAATGACTTTACAAAACGAGTGAACGGCTATGCAAAAAAGTCGGCCGATGGACAGCTACGCCGGATAATCTATGACACACTCGCTGAAAATCTCGAACTTGACGATCTCAAGGATGATACCAATCTCTTTAAATTTGGGCTTGATAGCCTTCAAATTATTTCCCTACTCAATGCGATCAATGCGTTCATTGTTAAGTCCGAGCAGCCAGTAGACCTTATTCAGGCTCAAGTTATCTACTCGAACCCAACTGTCGCGAAGTTAGTAGCAGTAGTTGTCAAGTAATGAAGATATCAGGAATAATCTTGCCATAGTTTGTATTTATTCAATAAAACCGGCGTAACTTTGTCTACGTTATAGATTCCAGGTACTGACTGACCACCATGATAAATCTGCCTCGTATTACTTGCGTGGCTTTCCCTCCGAGTCTTTCACACATCTTACGACAATGACCCTAGAAATCTGGGCTGCTCTCACACTCCCCCGGAGCTTGGATATGTAGTTGATCTAGTTCTAATCCCTGAAGGGTCCTAGAATTTGGCGTGATCGCTATAGTCACATTTAAAATAAACTAACCTATATCACGTTGATGATTGAACTGTGTTGCTATGGGGGAGGCCAATACTTTGGCTCTCTTATTGAGTAGGTGGCATCATTGTTACTCAATCTTAAGAATAAAAAGAATCACTGCTTAATCTAGAACTATACGATCTCTCTGGCCTTTTATTATTATTTTGAATTATTAACTATAGTGGAGGTGTCGCCAACTGCCAATCTAAAAGACAATAGTCTTAGGGTAGGCAGCAGGCGGAGGACACTATTTAATACCGCTCAGGGGTCCGGATAGGAGATGGTTTCTCCAGAAGGGCCGGTGTTCATGCTTAAGATCCAATCTAAATCAAACCAGGCGCTCACATCACCAAGTTCCATATAGAACGAGCTTGGTTCGAAATCATACTGGCTCCTGTCTCTATTAGTACCATATTGATCGTTAGTATTGGTCCCACTTATATTTCCAAGTATAGATATTGCATGTGTTGGGTCACAGCCATGATCATCTCGCGATAAGCTCTGCAAAGGCAAGCTCGGTGAAGTGTGTAGCTCTGAAGCTTTAGCTTCCGTCGTACTAGAACTGCTTTCCTCCACTCTCCAAGTATGTGAAGTCATCTGAAAAAGTCGATCGAACTTTTCCACGGCGTCGGCTGCTACACTCCAGGTTTTACCAAGGAACGTGAGAATTGTCTTGCAGGCGGCAGCGTTGCGTGAAAAGGTTTCTAGGGAAGTTTCGTTCTTGATCTGAGGTTGGGCCCAGAGGCAGTAGACGAACGTTATACCACTGACGAAGACGGTATGTGCCGTTAACCAGCTGTTGGTAAGCTTAGAGAAACGGTGAAGATCGGAGTATATCATAACAGTCTTGACCGCACTGTTATAACATATCTTCCACGACTCGATGGTTGGCTGGGGAATCGCAGGTGATGGCCTATGTAAAAGCATTAGGTTATGGTGGTACTTGAGCTCGAGGCTTCGGGTGATGATATCCGTAGAACTGCGGTGGGATTTCCACTTAAGATGGGCGAAAACCTCATCGATAATATCATCACAGCTCGCGTGCGCTCTCCTTTGCCATGTAACCAGATCTGTCGGCCACGGGAAACGTTCGGGAGTATTGACAACTCGATGAAGCATCAGCTTGATCTCAGCGACTATACGATCAAGGCGGAGCGAGTAATGCGCTGCAGCATATTGGGAACCGTCTATCCGTGGCCTTTTGGGATCGTTGTCTTCGGACGGGCTATCACTAGTTGGGATCACCACCGCGTCCTTATTCTGTCCTGTCGAGGTCCGGTATGAAAGACTCCCCTCGCCTGGAAATTCGACATCAATAGCTTCATCACGGAGAGTTAGTGGACGGCCTAATATGACACCCAAATTTCTATCAATGGAATACGCAGACCAGAATATTGCACCCCTAATGTTCTTGCGGTGGATCATACATCTATATTCGCCAGGGGACATTTCAGGCACGCTTTCGATCCAGCGTCTCTGGAAGCCTAGATCTAGGCAGCTAGCAATAATAGTCGAGTTTAGAAACCATGCGTTAGGTCCATTTTCGAAATAGAAACTTGACAGTATCAGGAGAAGCATGATCTGCAATCCTTCCATAGAATCGTGTAGCGATAATCCAAGACTACCGATACGAGCTTGCGCAGTTGCAAGATACCTATCGGATGAGAAGTCTGCGGACAGCCGCGTTTCCAATATTCGAGCACCGAGTGCAATTATGAGAAATATCTGGACAGAATATATTGGGGCTATGGCGGATTCGATATCTGAAAGTTGCGGCATCTGCTGGGGGTTAAGGGCGCGTGATCGCTTAGTGTAGAGAATCTCAAGGTGGTCGAACACGACATCCTCATCTATGAATGGGTGAAGCGGATGATGTGTTTCAAAGTACGCATCGACGAAATGCTGCAAATCCACATCGGAAGTCCAATCCGGGGGGAAAGGTTGAGGCTGTGGTGCGTGTTGGGAGTTGACTGCTCCAGATGTCACCCAGCTAGTTGCTAGCCCTTGGGACTGAGGTATTGTCGAGAATATCATACGAGCAAAAGGGACACAGGATGATGGCCCTAGATATTTGGATTCTCTGGAGTTAGCGAGGGAAAGCAATCCAACTTCATGGGCTAGGGCGTCGCTGGGTGCAATTTGTGCCGAAGTAGACGGGTTAACAATGGTGCCACCGGATGAGGAAGCCTGTTGATGAGCGTCATATAGATTATGCGCCCCTGGTCCAATTCCTGGGCTGTCAAGACTGACACCAAATTCCTCTGTTGATCTCGGTTTATCGACAGTGAGTGCTTGACTAACATGAGAACCTGCCGTGTCTAACGTAAGCTTGCTAGGAACGGATATCTTTGCTAGTTCCTCGGGGGCCACTCGATGCAGAGTATCTTCAAGCAGCCGCAGGCGCGCTTCAATCTGATTTATGTAGCTATACAAGGCACAGTCAGCAACCTAAGCAAAAACATCATTTTTCTAGCACCGGCGGTTTTGTACCTAACGACGTCTGGGTTATTGCTGAGATGGGTGCGGATGCATACATGTCCGGCTCTGGCGCAATTTCCACAGGAAGGCACATGATCGTCGCATCGAATCTTCTGTCGACGGCATCTAGCACAGCTGGTCCCCTTCTTACGACCAGTTATCTGCGGCTGGGGAACAGCTGACGAGACAATTTCGACGGCCGTATCCCCGTTACCGGCATGGGAGCCGACGGTTAGGTCCATATAGGTTGAGTCCTGCTACCTTGTATAATCATCCTGATTCCTCTCGTCACGCGAATAGTATAATGATGCCGTATAACAGGAAGTGAGGTGGACCAAAGCCGAACCTATTTACATACATAAGTGAGGTTAATCGGTCGGGAGCAGCTTCGGGTTATGCCCGTCTACAACCGAGAAGAGACGTCCGCGAATGGATATCCCCACCGAGCTAAGAAGAAGTTTGAACCCGGTTACCGGCATTTGACCGAAGGAACTATTTTGGCGTCTAGTCCGACAAGTCAGGCGTATAGAATGGCATCCATTAGCTTAAGTGGCATCTCGAACGTGTAGTTTAGGTGTAGTTTAGGTGTAGTTTAGGGGTTGATTAAATTAAGCCACAACGTAAGAGCGTGAATAACTTTAGGTAGTTGTTATACACATCTCTAATATATATCGTCTATTAAGGCCCAAAGCTAATGCTATATTATGTTGATGCTTCATTATAGTGTGTTACTGAAGGAAGATATTGTCCAAGTTAAAAACTTTTGTCCCTACTGGGGCATTAGAAAAATTTGTTAAAAGGGATTACCTATAAGCGCTTAATGTTTGTTTAATGCATAATAATGTTAGGGTATGCTGTGATATTACTTTAAAAGTACTTACCCCTCTGCCTCCCGTGCCCCTCCATCCCGCCTGCTTGTGTAAAAGAAAAAAAGGTTATGACTCTTAACTTAACTTTTGCATTGGTTGAATTAATTATTTCTCTCTCTAACTCATCTGTCAACCTTTCAACCAAGAACGTCAAACAACGACACTGGGGATAGGGTACGACCACCATGGCCGATCCCGTTAAGACCATGGAGGGTCTTCAAAATACAACCCTCAAAGACCTTAAAGGTAAAGTATAACGCTTCTATTCTTTATCTTCTCGCGCGCTCCGTCTGACAGTAGTTTGGAGGCACTGAAAAGCGAGACTCTTTAATCGCCTATGAAAAGAAATGTCAGCAGGAATGGGAGGAACAGCGTCTCTTCGATGCCAATCCGCCCTCCACTACCGAGATACCTCTTCACTCTATCACCGCTGCCGAGTTGCGAGAGAAGTTTCCAAAGTTCTTCGGAACCATCGCTTTCCCCTACACAAATGGACGTCTCCATGTCGGCCACGCCTTTTCCTTCAGCAAGGTCGAGTTCCATGTCGGTTACCTTCGCATGAAGGGTATCAATGTCTTGTGGCCACAGGGTTACCATTGTACAGGTCTACCCATCAAGGCATCTGCCGATAAGCTGTACAAGGAAGTTCAGATGTTTGGTCAGGAGTTCGAGAAATATAAAGAGGATGAGGAGTCCATCATCCAGACCGTTGCCAGCCCAGCCCAGAGAGAGAGGGAGGACGTTACCAAGTTTACGGCTAAAAAGGGCAAGGCTGCCGCCAAGTCGGTCAAGATGAAGTACCAATTCCAGATCATGCAAGCCATGGGTATCCCGCTCCAACAAATACATCTGTTCGCCGATTCAGCCTACTGGCTCGAGTACTTTCCTCCCCTCTGCAAGCTTGACCTTAGCAACTTCGGCAGCAGGATTGATTGGAGGCGACAGTTCGTCACGACAGATGCGAACCCATACTTCGACGCATTCGTTCGCTGGCAGATGATCCGACTAAAGGAGCTTAACAAGATCAAGTACGGGAAACGCCACACAATTTATTCCATCAAGGACGGTCAACCTTGTATGGATCACGACAGGAGCGAAGGTGAGGGTGTCAACCCACAATTATACGTAGCAATCAAGATGCAAGTTCTCGAGTTCTCTTCGAAAGCCCAAGAGGCACTCCAAGGAAAGCTGCCCGAAGATGCTAAAGTGTTCCTTGTTCCGGCAACCTTACGAGCAGAGACAATGTATGGACAAGTTGCTTGCTTCGTTGCGCCTAAGGTTACCTACGGTATCTATGAAGCTGCCCCTAATGAGTACTATGTTATGACCGAAAAGGCTGCCAAGAACATGGCCCACCAGGAAATATTCGCCGAAGAAGGTGTTATCAAGAAGGCATATGATATCCAGGGCTCAATGCTCATTGGCACTTTGGTGAATGCCCCCCTTAGCTTCCACAAGGGTGGCGTCCGGGTTCTTCCCATGGAGTCAATTCTCGAGACCAAGGGGACGGGCGTGGTGACGTGCGTACCATCGGACTCCCCCGATGACTACGCCACAATCACAGATTTGGCTAAGAAAGCAGAGTATTATAAGATCAACAAGGAGTGGGCAGAGCTAGAAATCAAACCCATCATTAGGACACCCACGTCTGATCTACTTGCCCTCGAACTAGTTAAAAAATTGAAGATCGCCTCTCCGAAAGATGCTAAGCAACTGAAGGAGGCTAAGGAAATAGCGTACAAGGAGGGCTTCTACCAGGGTCATATGCTCGTAGGAGATTTCAAGGGCGAGAAGGTAGCCGATGCGAAACCTAAAGTTCGAGCGCAGCTGATTGAGGCTGGCCTTGCCTTCGAATATGCAGAGCCCGAAAACAAGGTCGTCAGCAGAAGTGGAGACGAATGTACAGTGGCTCTCATGGAGCAGTATTATATCGACTACGGAGAAGAATCATGGCGCGCCATTACCACTGAATACGTTGAGAACAAGGACGGAAATGGTCTTAACACTTATTCGAACGACGCTCGTAACGCGTTCATGGGAGTGCTTGATTGGCTCAAGCAATGGGCGTGCGCGAGGACATATGGCCTCGGCTCAAAACTTCCCTGGGCCCCGGAGTTTCTAGTGGAAAGTTTGAGCGACTCAACAGTCTACATGAGTTACTATACGGTAGCTCATTACCTCCACAGTGACATATTCGGACGAGAAAAGGGCATTGGTAACATCACGCCGGACCAGATGGTTGACGAGGTTTGGGATTACCTCTTTTGCCGCACCGAGCTTACAGATGATGTCCTAGCCAAGTCAAAGATTTCCAAAGAGACTCTCGAGGCGATGCGTCGTGAGTTTGAATACTTTTACCCCCTGGACTTGAGAGTGAGCGGCAAGGATCTTATCAACAACCACCTTACTTTTGCTCTCTACAACCACATCGCGCTCTTCCCTAGGGAATACTGGCCCAGGTCTATCAGAGTGAATGGTCATCTCCAGCTCAATGGTGAGAAGATGTCTAAGAGTACTGGCAACTTTATGACCCTAGACGATGGTAAACTGACGTCCCATGTACCACTACATAGCCGCTGCTAACTTAAATATAGTTGTGAAGAAATTTGGTGCCGACGCCTCCCGAATCGCTCTGGCCGATGCTGGAGACACGATTTCGGATTCCAATTTCGTCGAGGATGTCGCCGATAGTACCATGTAAGCTACTTGCGTACAGTTATGGTCGACCGATTGCCTAGCTAACAAATTATTATTTTAGCCTCCGACTACACTCTCTAAGAGAATGGTGTGAGGAAGTCTCTAAGAGCCAAGATCTCCGGGACGAGAAAAATGATTTCGAAGATGCACTATTTGACAACGAAATCAACACGCTGGTGCAAGAAGCCAAGCGTCATTACGAGGACACAAACTACAAGATGGCCCTAAAGTCGGCCTTCTATGATCTCATCAACGCTAAGGACATATACAGGTCAACCTGTGTGGCAGCAGGAATCACAATGAACAGGTCTCTGGTCTTCAAATATATAAGGCTGCAAGCCCTGTCCCTGACGCCAATTGCCCCGCACTGGTCCGAGTACATCTGGCTTGAGGTACTTCACGAAACCCAAACGGTACAACTGGCTCGGTGGCCCGAAGTGCCAGAAGCTAACGCCAGCCTTACGGCGGCCCGTGCCTACGCGCTAGCGACGCAATCTAACATCACGTCGGCAGAGTCGGCGCAGGTAAAGAAGATGGCTAAGGGAAAGCAGATGAGCTTCGACCCCAAAAAGCCCAAGAGACTGACGATTTACATAACTAAAGAGTTCCCCAAGTGGCAGAACGAGTGCATCGAGCTAGTAAAAGAGACGTGGGATCCGACGACCATGACGCAGAAGTGCACTGACAAGGAGCTTAGCGGCCGAGTCGCCAAAATAGGCAAGGTGAAGGAAGCTATGCCGTTTGTGCAGCGTCTGAAGAAGCGTCTCCGCGATGGAGAGCCGGCTAGCGCCGTGATGGAACGCAAATTGGCCTTCGACGAGTCCAAGACGGTCGTAGCCATGGTACCTAGTCTTAAGCGGGTAGCAGGTCTATCAGCCATCAATGTCTTGTTAGTGACCGAAGGCAGCAAGACGGGCACTGATCTCCTCCACGGAGGTGAGATGGAAACCAAGTCCCCTTTTGCCGAACAAGCGGTGCCGGGCCAACCGTCATTCTTGTTCGAGAATATTGAGGCGTAGTAGGTCGAATAATAGATAGATTCATGTCACCTCCAAATCGGGGATCCTCGGCAATCCTCGGCCCGTGATTGCGTTCCGGCGACTTTAAATACATGCGTTTTTTACAAAGTGGTTCGCCGTATTCCATATAGGAAGCTTCTTTTCCGGGTTTATAATCCACTACTCTTTCATCATCAGGCCGGGAAAAAGAAAACCGAAGAAAAGTATCCGATAACGGACATTAGGTATTTTCTAATCGAGGGTTAAGAATTTTAAGAAGGTAGCTTCGATGTATTTCCCCGTTTTCGTCTTTTCTTGGGTTTCCTGTTCTCGTTCTCAACTTACCTAAGTATCTACCTAGTTTTGCTATTTCCTTTTTTTTTTTCCCCACCACCGGCATTCGTCATCGACCCTAAGATCGACTCCGGGAAACGACCCCGCGAATTAAGATGGCTAACAACGTGCTGAAGATTGCCGTCATCCCCGGCGATGGTATAGGGCTCGAGGTGATGCCATATGGCGTCCGATGTCTAGAGGCTGCAGCTAAAGTGTTCGGCATTTCGCTAACATTCGAGACTTTCGACTTTGCTAGTTGTGCCTTTTACCAGAAACATGGGGACATGCTTCCGCAGGACTGGAAGGAGACGCTTCTAGGTTTCGACGCCATCTATTTTGGTGCCGTTGGTATGCCAGATCTTGTCCCGGATGAAGTATCATTATGGGGAAGCCTGTTGAAGTTTAGGCGTGAATTCGACCAGTATATCAACCTCCGCCCATGCCGGCTATTGGCTGGGGTCAAGTGCCCTCGTGCGTATATCCTTGCCTATTACTATTATCTCTCTCTCTCTCTCTCTCTCTCTCTCTCTTATATATACGTATCATCGGCTTAACCCACTGACAACGGGTGCTCGAAGTGGCCGACCGGAAACCTGGAGATATTGACTTCTGGATCGTCCGTGAAAACACCGAGGGCGAATATAGTAGCATCGGCGGTAAGATTTTCGAAGGTACCGACAGGGAGACGGTGGTCCAGGAGACTGTCATGACGCGGACCGGCGTCGACAGGGTACTTCGCTACGCCTTTGATCTTGCGCAGAGCCGGCCGCGGAAGCGACTCACGAGCGCAACGAAGAGTAACGGAATAAGCATCACGATGCCGTACTGGGATTCGCGAGTTCGCGAGATGGCTCTCAACTACCCTGATATAAACGTGGACAAGTACCACATCGATATCCTCACTGCCCACTTCGTTCAGAGACCCAACATATTTGACGTGGTTGTCGGGAGCAACTTGTTTGGAGATATCTTGTCTGACTTGGGCCCCGCTTGCACCGGCACGATTGGAATCGCGCCGTCGGGGAACATCAACCCGGATCGGCAGTTCCCAAGCCTTTTCGAGCCCGTCCACGGGAGCGCGCCAGACATCGCCGGCAAAGGTATCGCGAACCCGATCGGCATGATATGGGCCGGCCAAATGATGCTACAACACTTCGGCTACCAGGATGCTGCCGCCGCTATGCTTCAGGCTATCGAGAAGGTTCTAGCAGGGGGCGACGCGACTGTCATCACCGCCGACATGGGTGGCAAAGGGACGACCAAGAGTCTAGGAGAGGCCATCGAGAGCGAGATCCTTTCTGCAAAGAAGGGGAGCTCTTAGCCTTACCTACGCCACTATTTTGACCAGCGTAAAAGACAACCCGAGAAGGAGAAAATGAGGTATAGAATTTCATAATCATTTCTATGCTTGGCTATTTTATTGGTAGCAGTACGTTGTCTCCAAGTTATAATCACATAGGTAAATAAAGAACACAATTATTTTTGTCACCTTGAATCTTTACTACTTAGGAATTTAGCCCCCGAGGGAAGGCTAGCAGGTAAGTACAGCAGGTAAGTACGTAAATACTTTCGATCTGTGCTTCAAATCTGTGATGGATTGAAAACCTGCCTACTGCATAAAACCGCACAAACAGAGTGCCCAGATGCCATAAGTTGAAACACTATATGGTCTGTTTACAGCATAGTGATCTTAATCTCAACATAGGTATTCAAGGCCATGTGGGCAGAATAGGCTGTGTCACAATATACCCGCGCAATACAATGCTTCGCGTGTGATTCATGTTCACGACCGAATGAATCTGGAGCACATTGCGACTAAAAGGGGCCCTTCTCTGTCTTGTTGCCAATGTAGTTGAAGCAGCCGAGGACACCGTCATGGTTCCAGACCACACGATCTAAGTTCCAGGTTAGCGTTACAATTTGACAGTTGGCAACAAATCAAGAGTAGGTGAACATACTGAGATCGTAGGTAGAAGGAGCAAATCGACCGTTGGCGTTGAGGCAATCACAGTTGAGAAGGAAGCTCACGTTGCTTCCGTGAACTGTGCAGTTGTCGCAGGTAGACCAGTAGTTGCCACTGAGACGAGTTTATGTTAATATTCACACCCATTATGAAAGGGATGTTATGAAAATAACGAGGGGGTCGCTTACCTGCCATAAGGATAGAGGTTACCACCAGAGTTGGCCAAGCAGGCGTTGGTGTCGAGCCTTTTGAGAGAGAAATAAAGTTAGTAGGTGTTCCGCAGAAGACTGCTATCCCCATCCACAAGAAGAACTTACCAGGTCCAGTCATAACTGTATCTTTTCCAGTCGTCGTTGTTGCAGTACATTCCGAGAAAGTTATCCACCATTAGACCGGTCTGCCAAGTGCAGTTGGCGACGAGACCCTGAGCATTGGCTAGCTGGCCGACAACACCAAGGGCTAGTGCGACGATAGTAGTCATCGACATTGTTGCCTTGAAAGTAGATGTCCGATGATGTATTTCTCGACTCTTTCTCCGTCACTCTGTGCGAGTAAGGGAAGGTGTTTTCCTGTAGAAGTTGAGTGATGTGATAACTTTAAATACCTACATACCACCTATTGAAATTAGGATGAAAACATACCTGAGTGCCGGGACGAGTCGGCCGAATGTCAAATGGATGTTTGCTAAAGGAGAGTGGAAGAGGAAATTTCTTTCTTACTTTCTGAAAAAAAGAAGAAAGAACAAGAAGGTAGCGAGCGGGATGGGGAAGATTCAGATGGGACGGAACCTTGGAATATTGTTGTTGCCGCGTTTGTCATGCTGTCAGTTCCAAGGGTTGGTCACGATGCATACTTCGGGGAAACATTGGAGAAGGTTAGGTACAGTTCAAAAGGTATTTTCAGCAGGAATGAGTCATCTATCGAGTCTTCAAGTGCTTCACTTCCTCTTTCATAATCACTAATCATGAAGTACCTAACACCTTCCTCTCTCTGGGATCCACGGATGTGTTGCAGCCCAAGAAAAAGCAATGCACCTACCCAAACAGCTTCCTGCTTCCACTCATACCTACCTAGGTAGCTAGTATTCCCCCTGAACGATTCTTAGTAATGTGAGATAATTATTCTGACCATATTCCATATCTTTTGCCTATAAGCTAGAATTACATTAATCTGTGTTCCCCAAGGTGTTGAAGGCGTATCACTATATCTTAATGTCTTCACCTTGATTCGTTTTCCATGGGGTTTGGACATAGGTCTTAGTAGGATTCCTGAGTTAAAACGTAATATTAACCAAACTTGACAAGACATATCTGACCAACGTTGGACTGTCCACATTCGCGATAGAAATACCCTTCTGTCAGATCGATTGCCGGATAAGGATAAATAAATTCCGAAATTGTTACTTAGATCGCGATCATATATGTTTATTAGATTTTCCCTGGAGGCCGATGTTTTCTGACGCATCTCAGCCAGCAGAGCATATGTTTATCCTAAAGGGTTTGCTATGGGTCCAAATTGCTGTGCTACCTTGCAGGGTAATCCTGGAAGCCGGCGGTGGGCCCGTCTCGATCTATCAAATATGAAAACTTGCCGGGGCGTCCTAGTAAAGCAGCCGGTATATCGTTGTTATCCTCTATCCTTTCGTATTCCTCTCCTTCTCGGTCCCAGAGGTCCTTCCCATTCCTTACGCGGTCGGCGATGCGATCACGGTCACGGAATGCCTCTTGGTTTAGCCAGATGTGAGAGAAGGACGAGAGCTTGGTAAGAACCTCGTCCACTGTGGAGAAGCAGGTCGAGCAGTGCCACCCGGCACTCCAAAGATCTCCCTTTTCCATATTGATTAAGGGCTGTAGGCCGCCGTCCGAATTCCGGAGGTTGACGGGAAGGATGGTTCTCCAACCTTGATAGTATGTCGCCTGTGGGTGGGCCCATTGAGTACCTTTGTGTAGATACTGAAAACTGTAATAGTAGAAGTGACTCCGAAGCGTGAGCCGGCGTGGGAAATGGCAAGCCTTAAGCACCACCAGCGTCTCCGGGCGAACGATTTCGTCAACGTCGGCTACAACTATAACGTCACCTGATACAGGTGCTAGTTCCCCCGTCAGCCTCGGGAATACCTGGGTATACATGGCATCTCTCTGAAGATCCTCGAATGCCCAGGAAGGATTAGAGCGGTGCGAATGAAACCCGTCCGGGATCTCAAGCTCATGGTATATGATCTTATCACGGTAGGCGGAGAACCGATCCAGGTTGTTCTTGATGACCAGAGGCTTCTCATGATTAGTGAAGGTCCTCTTGGATTCGACGATGACAAAGTAGTCGACGTAAGGATAGGTGGTGTTAAGACGAATCTCCAGCCAGTCCAACTCGGTATTGATCATGATCAGATCATAAACCTTTCTCGTATCCGGGTTGTCGAAGGGAGTCCATCCATGCTGCTGACATAAGCCTCGTGTCTCGGCAGCGTTTGACAGATCAATCTTTCTTGGATCGAACCGTAAGATATGATGTATGGATCGATCGGTCCAATTGGGGTTCAACCAAACCAACAACAGGCAGACAGATATAATCAAGAAGGCCAATCGGGTTACCAGCCTCCGCCTCTCTATGTAGAGAGTCCCCATAATTCCCGTTGTATCACCGTTGCATATGCAAATATGTGACCGTGCTGCGTGTCATCCAAAGTCAGCATTGGTTCGGCTGCGGTTGTTGTTTGTGAAAAGGAGGTTGTTGACCCAAATATGGTAATTTGCTTTTGATCATGGTCCTAAATAGGCTTAGTTAAATCGTTTTCTTTGGCACCAAGATACCTACGCTATGTAAGGTAGGCAAGTATGTATCTCGTAATAAGTGAGACATCATGATGTCCTTTACGACATACATATGTACCCTCACCCTTGGTACAAAACAAATCGAATTGATACAAATATAATATTTACATCTAAGTATGTAACCCTAAAGTTAGATTTGAATGAGACTCTGGGAATTACATAGAGTTAACTATTCGTACCTACATAACTCTAAATCAGTTAGATCCACTTTAATCAACTCTATTCTATTCGACCAGGCTAGGCTAGGCTAATGATTTATGCAGTAAGCATATTCATATACGCGAATACCTATAAGAAAAAACCATCCATCTGCGGTGTATTATGTAATTCAAAGTCTTTTCAAATAACTACCTACATATGTAAGATCTAGTTACGTAGGAATATTGAAGATGAAATAATCTCCAGTTACCAGGCAAGCTATGTAGGTAGTTATATATGTGAATTGTAAGCCATGAACTCCTTCGGAAACCATCTGCTTAGTAAAGCTGTCTCCGAAGCTATACAAGTCGGCCGATCCGCATGGCGACATCGGACTATAAAGAAGCTGGCGACCCCGCCGTTACCATCGATATCAATCCATCATCTATCGCAGTCGGTCAACCGCGCGAGACCTCTTCATATTTCATCCGCTGCCATGTCTACTATCGAGAAATCAGAGGGTAAACCCGCCCGCAGTTGGCTCGGCCACCAAGGCGCTGCCGCTTTTGATCTCAGAAGTAAACTAGCCCCCCTTTCTCTCCTCCCCCCTTTTCTTCAATTTCTTAAACTAATACATAGCACAGGCGACACCATGACTACCCCGACTCAAGATATGTTATTTGCTATCCAAAACACCACATTGCTAGACGACGTTTTTGAAGAAGACCCGACCACCATAGACCTCGAGACCCATGTTGCCTCCCTGACAGGTAAAGAGGCGGCTCTATTCGTCCTTTCTGGCACCATGGGCAACCAGATAGCCTTACGCTCGTTGCTCAAACAGCCCCCGCATGGTGTGCTAACGGACCATCGTTCGCACATCATCAAGTACGAGGCTGGAGGGTAAACCATCACCCTTTGTCGCCCTATCTTACTCGGAACTGACCGTACGAAACACAGCGTCGCATCCTTAACCGGTGCCATGATCACCGCCATAGCGCCTAAAAACAGTCTGTATTTAACTCTAGAGGACATCCAATCCAACGTTGTGCTTGGGGACGAGATACACTCGTGCCCGACGCGCGTCATCAGCCTCGAGAACTCGCTGAACGGCTTGATCATGCCGCTGGACGAGGTGAAAAGGATCTCCGACTTTGCCCGAGAGCACGGCATCCTGATGCACTGCGACGGTGCGAGGCTGTGGGAGGTAGTCGCTTCGGGCTCCGGGTCGCTGCCGGACTTCTGCCAATACTTTGATACTATCTCCCTCTGCTTCTCTAAAGGACTGGGCGCCCCGATCGGAAGTATCATCGTCGGCCCTAAGTCACTCATAAAACATGCGAGATGGGTGCGAAAATCGATCGGCGGCGGCCTGCGTCAGTCCGGCGTTGTCACGGCCGCCGCCAGAGTGGCTGTCGACGTGACATTCGGCAAAGGCCCGAATGGCGAAGGCGGGCTTCTCCGAGACACGCACGTCACAGCCAAGCGCGTCGAAAAGCTGTGGACGGATTTGGGCGGCCGGTTGGAGTATCCCGTTGAGACGAATATGGTTTGGCTGGACCTTAAATCCTTAAATTGTAGCCCTGATAGATTTGCCCAGCTGGGTGGTCAGGCTGGCTTAAGGATTGCTGGTAACCGGCTTATTACGCACTATCAGATTGGCGGGGAAGCTATCAGGAAGTTGACTAGCATCTTTGAGAAAGTAGCCGCAGAGAAAGGGGCTAGTAGTCACGACGGAGACCACGAGACACACCAGCATGGTCCTTATGGTAGTAAAGCGTAGGTTATTATGTGGCTAGGGGTAATTGGGGGCATACGGCGACTTCGGAAGGGGGAGAATACTGCGAGGAAGAGCTAAAATGCTCTGATGATACGCCTGAGAAGACCACATCTTATTAGTATTCATGTTTTAAATCAAATGTGAGAAGTCACTAGCATTCAAGGGAGGCTTGGTTTATAGTAGATAACTCGATCTATCACAGGGATAGATCGCCTGGAATACTTTTCGAAATTTCCGAGCCTTTGTAACCAGTCATACAACCGTAGATGATCCCTTTCTCAGCATCTGAAGGATCTTCTTTCTTTCTTTCGACGACCAGGCTCTCCTTCCGACTATTCACGTTTGGCCCCTGGCGCTTCCTGTCTTGCGTGTGGAGGGTACAATTATATACATTGCACATGCATGGCCCCGAGAGCCTCTTCATCTTTCGAGTGCTCTTCCTATACACAGGCTGTCCAAGTATTGACACAATCCTCCTGCACCTTTGTGCCTTCCTAATCTCAAGCTTTCCCAGCACGAGGCGCTATTCCTCATGATATTTCCTCATGCCAGGGGTATTTTGCGTAAAATGGTTGTTGTAAACAATGAAATGCAACCAAGCCCCCAATCGTTATGCTGGAATATGATTTTGTTGCTTTTTGCGGATAGATGCTGCCACCAAACGCCCAAGTCAAGAATGATACGAATACCAACCGCGCAATACGCCCTCGACTAATTTTTTGTCTGCTCCCTTCCCCTAGGCCTTTTTCCCAAATATCCCTCTGCTCCTCGACTTGCTTCGGGCGCGCTTCGATTTCACGCTGCCGGCATCATCGCTATATTTTGCCTTGTGTATCCTATAATGTCACATATTAGTTGCGGAAAATACGCCCCGTGACCTGAAGAAACTCACCAGCTATTTCCCGGCATGCTCATGCCTTTAGCCTCGGCCATACGATAAAATTTAGCGCTCTTCTTGAGATCTTTCTTGCACCCGACACCTTGAGCATAGCAAAAGCCAGCCTCGGCAAGAGCATCAACATCACCCCAGTCTGGTGTCCCTGTTAGAGCGGTTCTCAAATATTCTTGTTGGAGGATTTTAAGGATCGACTTACTTCCAGCAATCTCGAAGCACCGCAGGGCGAGTGCTTTATCCTGCTCAATTCCCCAGCCGTTCATATGACTGACACCTAATTCGTAGATACTCAAAGCAAACTGCGCCTTACGCGTTTTACGATCCATGAAATCTACGGATTTACCCTCTTTGACATGATCTTCATCATCAGCAATTTCAGCACTGACAACGTCAGCGGCTTTTCGTAACCACTCGACGCCTTCTCGTTGGTTCGGTCGCATGCCCCACCCATGCCGGCAAGCTAGGGCATACAACAACATCCCCGTCGGATCTCCAGCACGCGCAGCAAGTCGCAGATGATAAGTAGATTCCTTCACCGAGCCTTCTTCGTGGCACTTGATGCCCTTGGCAAGATGTTCCTCTGCGCTTATCTCAGAGGCCGTGGGGGCATGTGAATGCTGTGACTTGGGTGGCCTGATAGTACTAGCAGAATCGCTTGTAGACACAGACATTGGTGTTCGTCCCCGAGATTGATCATGAAGGGGCGATGTGAGGGTTCGCCCCCTAGGAACGTCCTCTGATGGCCTGCTTCCACAGGTTGATGGGCGGCTCGGGTCAGGCGATGGCTGTCTCCCGTCTAAAGACATCTCGTTAGAAAGTTTGCTTCGTTCTACAGACGGGCGGGTTAGGAGAGAATCAGGTGCATGAGAGCCTTCATGGACCCTCGACGAAGAGCTCGAAGGTCGAGTGGGCGGCGACGGCGGTGCCTGACCACCTCTAGGAAAAGTCTGTACGTTGCTTGGAGCAATGATTGGCTGTTCCCATACAAAAGAAGCTGATGGCTCATTGTCGCGAAAAATCATTGAGTTGCGCTGCAACGATTTCCCTCTGGGTAATGAATACTTCGAGTAAATGTATGAAGGAGCGCCTCTCCCTTCGTCGTCTAGAAAAGCTTCGCTGTGCATACTGACTGGAGTATGCGCCGTCTCATCGGCAAGCACGAAGGAGGGTTGACTATCAGACGATGCCTGTCGGGATGGCGGTTCTAAACCTGGAGTACCTGATCGACTAAGCGGGCGAGAAAAGTTGAAAGAGGGTCGTGGTAATGGCGCAGAAGCCTCGGAACTAATCGAGGGCGATCTCTGATAATGTGCAATCGGAGACGCGAGGCCTGGCCCTGAGAAGGCACTGCTCGAAGAAAGCTTTCGTCCTGGTTGCGAGTGAAAAGAAGCACTTAAGACTTCGTCATTGTTGGCTTCTAAAGGCGCCGACATTATACTTGAAGAGCGTTTAGGGAATAAGGGCTTCGGGGGGACCAAGCCGACAGACTCATGCGAGGATATCTTAGTTAGCTTCTCGGGTGACGGCGGGAATCGATTCCGGGTAGGCGAAATCTCCCTAGCATCTTGATCATGCTCCATTGATTTGTGTTCTGACCCTCTATCACCTATGCTCTCTAGATCACTGGGCGACTGTTCTCTGCGCGCGCCAAAAAATCCGCCATTTTCGTCGAGCTTTTCAAGCTGTCGGCCGCGCGCGTTCTCGATGAAGGGATTTGGAGGGAGAGGTACCGGCTGATCTGGGGTAGGGGGTATACGGCTCATCCGAGGGTGCATCGAAACGGGTCGTTCTGTTGGTGATTCTACTTCTGTTGTCAACCCAAGCCCGGTATTTTGATGTGGGGTTTCTTGCTGGTCTTCGGAGGAGTCGTAGGACATGGAGCGAAAGTAATCGGAACGGCCTTGAACAACCAACGGGCTCTCAGTCGTCAAAGGAGGTAGGCGACTCATTCGCCTGCCAGCTTTAGCACTCTCCTCGAGCTGCTTAGCCAGCAGGCGACTCTGAGCCGCGAAAGCATCGAGGGGGGACAAGGCAGGAGGGACCTCCCCTGCGACATGTAATCGTGGCGACCTGAGAGGACGGGAGATAGCACTGCTGGCAACCGAGGCCGAGGAATTCGCCCTCAGGTCAATAAAATTAGGCCTATTCGCCATAATGAAGGAAAACTATCAAGGTCGAGATTGAAATACGGCGTCCAGTAGCGTATCAACCCCGGAGTAAACCGTAGTAATCAATTTCCCTATCCGTGTGGGAGCTTTGCGGATGGGCGACTACAGTAAATCGCCCGAAGATGACAACCGAGAAGGGTATAAGGCGTAATTCAGATTGACGTTACGACGATTCGGCTAATATTTGTATGTCGGAAGTAAAACTGTCGTAGGCGATATCTGGAGAGCGCATGAAACATGAAGTCGGTTTTGTAGGTCTGCGAGGAAGAGGATGGGATGCGACAGGAATGTGGGATCAACGTGATGAGAAAAGGATTTCGGTTCGTTTAAAAGGATGCCTATTAGTCGAGTCGCTTCGAATGCGATACACTATAGGGAGACTGGCGAAAGAAAAAGTCGAGAACGGTCCTGTTTATTGAATGCCGAAAAATTACGTACTCTTAGGAAGTGAGGAAGGGTACAATCAAGTTCGAAGGTCGAAGTAAGAGAGACAAGACAAGACAGGGCAGGAGAAATGACTCTGTAACAGATGCGAATGATACAATAAGTTACGTATAGAAGCAAAGAACGGACGATGATTTATCACCAAGGAATACCTAGTCTCTACGGCAGGATGACGGAGAAGGAAGATGAATATAATGTGACTTTTTGATTTCTGTATGCGCGAATGTATGTGCGATGAGAGGAAGAACAATCAAGGTCGATTGAATTGACCCGGGGGGTTCATCGTCAGAAACATTGAAGGAGAGGGTCGAGGAGCCAGCCAAATTGCTTCAAAGTTCTTGGTACAATGTAATAATAACCTAGCGCAACTTTTACCACTACCATTCAGGTTAGTTAAGATTACATGTGTCTGGGTACCCCGTACTGTTTGCACACAGTTTCCCAAAATTGAACGCAACTAGGGGCGGCCTCTTCTTCATTGGGCGAGCTTGGTGCTTGGGAGCTTAGCTAATAAGGTTTCTCCACATAGAACGGCACGATACATATGTACCTAGGTACATAAGGTATATGTTCAGATTCATATTGACTTCAGGGCCGCACCCTAGATCTATAAAAATGAGATTTAATTCATATAGTCAGTCACTTCCTCTAACTTAAGTGGCTTAAGTTGTTAAGGCTAAAGTATAAGCCCAGTCCGCTCAAGCAAAAATTAAAAGTAAATACAACCTTAGAAGTCAAAGCCATTCATACATAGATAGCTTTAAAGGTAGACGAATCCCTACGTTATAAATGGCAACCATGCTTAACTCCATTCATGCTTAGCCTAGTCTAGTGGAACGTCAAAGTCACCCAAACAGAAATCTAACCTATTAAAACAGAGTATAATGATGAGAGAATTGGCATCTTCTCTAAATAGAGCTTAGCGTGTGAGAGACATGGTACATTGTGGGCGCAATATGAGATCCATTGACCGTATTTATACAGTACTCATACAGTTACCCGCGATAAACGGTTATTGCCTTAAGGACTAATGAACCACCGTAGCTGAAAACACCAACGGTTCAACCATAAGATGGTTCAAAAGCGAATAGGCGTATCGTATGACGTATGGTTTTTTCTGGACGAACGGTTTTCATGTCGAATGGTTTTTTTCTAATAAAAACCGTTGAAATATGGTTTAAGGAGGTGCGAAAGGTGGTCAAAAGGGGGTTCCTACCTTTTCTAGGTAGGTTATTATGTAATATTACTAATCAATCATTACCTACCTACATATTAGGTATTCATGCCACTTCAATTAAGGACTTTAGAAAATCAGGTACATTTTACAATTGAACTGCTTAATCACTGATCGCATGAGGTTTATTGGCTTTACGATTACACCACAGGTCATTAGGTAGGAAGGTCACAAGGTACGCGTGGGAGAGTTTCTTGTAATTTAGGTATATATAAGGGGATCGCACCTTCAAAGCCACCTTCAAGTTTATCTGAGGTACAAAGGTACTTAGAATATTTAAACTTTTGGACCAGATAAAGACGATTTAACCAAGAAAAAACCATTCGTGTAATAAACCGTTCAATTGGCAAAAAACTATTCAATTAATCAACTATAAAACCACCATATGTAAATATAAACTGGTGGAGTTGTAAGACGATTGCAAGTTGAATGGTTTATATTTTTATACCCGTGATTTTACGGTATATAAATTGAGGACTGTAAAATCACGGTAAATGGATCCCATTATGCGGCCCTATTGTAATATTAACCAATGATCTAAATCTATGTATGTACATATATAAAAAAAAAAAATACGAGAAGACGCAGGCTTGCAAACTCGGCTGTGCTTTACGTGATTTGCCTCCTTTGACGAATCTATTCCCTAAGAATGCATATGAATAACCTACATATAACTACATAGGTATTTCAAAGATAGATGTTTATACTAAATTCTAAAGATATTATTAAGTAATAGATAGACGTAGGATACGTTTTTCGAATCTACCTATCATTGAAAAAGAAATGTGATTGGCATAGAAATTTACTTACAGTACGTCCTTTAAAAGTCGACCTACATGTCCCAAGGTTCCTGGATTCATTCAACCAACCAGCTCATCAGCTCAGCACTTCATGAACTATTCTTCGGAAGATTGACGTCAAGGGTGCTTAAGCCACTCAGCAAATGATACTTGCATACGATGTTTTCGCCATCCCACAGTAGCGGAGCACAATGAGCAGCTAGACTGTTACGATGACGAATAAGCAAGTAGGCTGAGTAGTGAGCTAAGCTGATACTGTTATAACTACCTATTATAAGCGAAGCTGTACAAACGACAGGATCTTAACTGGGTAGAGAAAATGAAGGGTAGGGGAAATCGTACCTTTAACGGTACAAACATACATACAATGGGTATACATTTATGCATACCTAGGTAGGTATGCTTCAACGTCGACCTTATCAAGACACCCGACATTATATGTGAAGCCATCGCAAACATTAGAGTAATTGCCAATCTTCAAGAGACTACTGCATGTCTCGCCTCTCAGTGACTTCTACTGGTAAGCCTCAATCAGGATTTATAGATAAGCCACTCTAAAACCTCCGTGGACAAGACATTGTTTTTCCAAAACTAGCCGGCAACTCCATTCCCAGTGCATGCGACCAAACAGATAGTTTGTCGTGATCGGGCATTAATTTACAATTGAGATGGTACCTAGTGAACCCCTCTCTATAGATTTTTCGACTGAAGCTTCTTTAACCTCGTCGCGCCCTCGTATACACCCCTATCGACAGCAGCAGCCACTGTCAATGTACCACCAATCACGGCACATAGACCTGTCAGAAATCCAGTGAAGGTTTTGGCACGTTCCTCGCGGTTAATGACCTTCATAGGTGAAATATCCTACCTCTTGTTAGCGATCATATAGTTACACAAACTAGGAAAAGCACTTACATAAGAAAAGAACACCCCCGGAATACCGCCTCTCGCGTGCATCCGTTCTTGGTGGCCTTCAGCTGCGTCATCGCCTCCGGCCAGGCTTCGCTTGTGGCTCGTGGCCGAATACTGGTGCGTCTCCATGCTGCCATCAACTGCGCTGCCCAGGTTTCCCAGCCAAATCTCGTCATCGGCCTGGTGGTCGTACCCACTCGGCTTTGACCAGCTAAGGGGGAGATACGCAGTCGGGACAACTTTCACAAAGTACATGAAGTTAAAGTTAGGGTCTTCAGTGATTTGCTTGACCTGGTCTAGGGGGTTTATGTGATGGTTAGTCCAAGGACTATTTTTGGCGTGCTTCCGCGTAATATCTTCAGGGAGCTGAGGTCCGAAGCGAAGCTGGTGGATCTCATGCTCGAACGAGTGGTGCACTGGACTATCCCAGTAATTTTTCAAGTCGTGAACGTGCATGTTGCCATTGCTGAAACTTCGACCCGGCGCGAAGTGAAAGTTGCCGATGACCTTGTTAACCCGGATTGCACCTTCGATCCGACACCCTTCGTGTCTCTGCTCATCCAACTTCTCGGAGTAGTGCTCCCGTTGGCACTGCTCGACGCCGTCGCCTCTACCGAAAGCCCAGGATGATTGCGCATATGCTTCTCGAACCTCGTCGCAAGTGTTACAGCAGCCGGGTTTCGTAGCGGTAGCCGGGGCTTGAGCGCCGTAGCAAGGGCCGCAGTAGTTGGGATCTAGATGATCGGCGGTCTCGTCCTTACCGTGGCTAGGTCGGTTAGTTTGAGGAATTACGAGGAGAGCAGGGTCGCGAGGAGATCCGACTCACAGAGACAAAGCAGTCACATCAATGACTCCTCCTCCTTGGGTGGCGGGCTGCAGCCTGACCTTCTTCACGCCATGCAACACGCCATGCTGCTGCTCGCCGGAAACGTCCATCACATCGAGGGTCAAAAGCTCGCAAGGGAGCCTAGGGAAAGTAATGTTCATATGAATTTCCATTCGCTCTCCTGCAATTGGAGGGTGAGAAGTCTGAAATATGATGGGGGAGTTTCGCAGTATTTGAACACACCTCTGCCCTTGTCGACAATAAGTTCGGGGTGAATGACTATCCTCCTGTAGTCAGACCATTCTCCCCAGGCAAGCCAAAGGACGACAACCAAAGATACGATGGTAACGATTCCACCAGAAGTAGTTCGTATCCGCGCATCCTCTACAGTCTTGGTGAAGGCATCTAGCCTTGTAAATCTAGATTTCGCAGGCATTGCGATATGGTCTCGATATATGGTCTCGGTATACTGCGCAGCTCGAACTAACTCGAATCCTAGGACCGAATACTAGCAACTAGAAACTAGCAACTAGCAAGGCGTGGAGAAATCAACGAAGAGGACCGGTAGAAAGAATTGCAAAGAAAATAAATCACCGTAGACGCCGCATTGGAATATGGAATATCTAGGCTCGGCGTGAAGTAAGGAATGCGAATCACGCTATGTACAAGCCAGAAATGGGAAGAGGTTAAAAGTTGAGATGTACGTGTATTCAAGTAGACTGGCAGGCTCAGCCGAAAGGCCACCTTCACCTTTTCCGACGCCAATTGGACCGAGACTTGCGACTTCTCCATTGAACTAACTATTTCGTACCTAGGTAGCTCTTGCAGGTACCGGGGTCTCTTGGCAGTTATCTTAGGCTAGAACCCGAAATAATTGAACTGTGTGCGCGTCCACGCGGGTATCATGTACCCAAGTATGCATGTACCTAGGGTCCAGCGGCTCTTGTTTATGTAAAAGATGCATTAGGGGATACATGGATCTGCTCTAGCGCAAACCGTAATAGAGATACTGTACATGTATGTAGAACCTGTACTTGACATTTAATTCGACCTCCTTTCACGACTTTCAAAGATATCCATACAATCGTTGCTTATACTAATCTCTAAACTCAGAGTCTCTCAACTTCATACCGACTCTCTCCATGCACCGAGATGGAACCCCCTTTTTTATAGCGCTTATTGCTTCGCCCAAATGAGTTGATAGTTGTTGCCGTCCTGTGTCTGCCCTTGACTCTTCAAAGAGACCGCGTTGCCTCCAGAAGGCGTGGTGCCGTCGTAAGAGACATAGCTGTCTAGCGCCTCGTTGTGGACGAGAACTATATTTTAACCACATTAGTGTCAACCCTCAACGTCACGATATGATACGGTAGCTCACTATCGGATTTATAATTCGACGCGTGTACCCAAAGAGTACCATTGACCGAGCTATCGCAAATAAGCTTCAAAGTAGTCTCGCCATCGAACCAGCATTCGTTGCCTACACTGGTCCTAATCTGAAGCTGAGTCCAAGGTTGGTCGATATATATCGGTCCGAGAGCTTGCGCTGTGAATGTGTCACAGTTTCCAGATGCAGTCCAGCTCCCATCATTGGTCAGGCATCCGACTTCTTGTGCCCGGTTCCAGCTGTAGACGCGAACTTGGCCGCTCTCAGTGCCGGAGGTAGGCCAGCCGCTACCCAGATCAAGGGCAGTGACTGCAGTTGATAGAATGAGGGCACATTTCAAGAAGCTAGCCATTGTGATGCGATGCGAAATAGCTTGCTCAAGTATTTGCTATGTTGTTGGTACAAGTTGGATGAAAAGCCAATAATTAATAGGAGGCCGAAGCCCTTTATAAATATTATTCGATACTACAAAGTTCAGCTGCTTGCGAAGTGTAACCATTCGATTATCTAAGAGCTCATCAGGCATTTCTAATACATGTTTCTGTCGAGTCTTCCTATTAGGGCAATTCGGACAAGATGTTCGGCGGAATCGATCAAAAGGCCCTGGCTGTAAACGTGGAGAAGCATGTCCAAATCCTCTTGAGCACTGTAGCCGCAGTCCAACTACCTTACTAGGTTCAGAATCACGATCCCAGGTCCTTTTCAAGAGACGGCTCCGCCGAATACATTATGCGGAAAAGTTAAACGAAACTTCGGTAGTTGCTAGACATATGGTGACAATCAGGCAGTTCCTTTAAATATCCATAGAAATATAATGTTCTTTTAATTAAGCCTATGAGAGCTTGTTTTTTTGCGATCTTGAAATTGATAGCAATAGACAACTGCAATGCTACAATCTGTGTCCGCATCGACCCCAGTAACTCACCAAGCTACAGTTTATAGCCAAGAAAGGGGTTCGGTGAGCCCCTTTAAGATTGAATGCTTATTGACTATGATGTGATACTTGAAAAGTATAATAATTTTGACGATTTGGTAGAAAACTCCCTGAAGTTTGTAATGGCCACTAACACATTTTACACTGCCATGTTAATATCCCTTTTAACTAGCAATCGACTACGGACAAGGTTTATAGATAGATTACTGCTCACCTGACCTAGAGGTACTTTCAGCAAAACAGAATCAGCCTCTGTAGATGTTAGTGGGCTGTTACCTGTGCCTATAGTTAGATAATTGCTAGTTAAGGGGGTAGCAGAATAAAGTACTAGTGTAACGACGGTAGAGGTGTATAATCATCACAGTATCTAAATCATATGAAATACCTACGATTGGTCTGTTTATCAATCAAAAGAGGAAATGACTTGATAGGAAAAAGGGGTACCGGGCCACTAGGTTCTACGGGGTGTTAACGAAGACGAGCAGCGTACTAGATTGGCCATGTTACAATTATCCCATATTCGGGTAGGTCTAATTGTATGTCAGGTTATATATCTAAGTGAGCATAGTTACGAACAAAAGTATATCTAGGTAGGTAGTTAGTACCAGGTATCTACTTATGTTGAGTCTTGCCCACATAGATGAAATTCCTACTCATGCAAGCCTTAACCTACCTAGAAAAAAAGCCCAAGACTCTCTGCGAAACAGACGCCGCTTTCTCTGATATACTAGGTACTAGGTAGATACCTAATCTGCGGTCATGGTCGTCACACAGCTTTTCTTCGCATGTGGCATTGCTGCGTAGCAACATTCTATCTCACGGAACTCATGCACCAATTCGGCAGGTGTGGTCTAAGGTCGTGGCTAGTAGTATAAGTTACTCTCACAAGATATCTTGCACATGAGGATTTAATATGCTAAAGGCTTTTAACATACCTCTGAGGTATTTAAAGGCTAATTTTAAAAAGTGCCTCGGATGAGACATGTAGAGAGGGAGAGGAGGCATCGTATTGAGCGGCTAATGGTCATCAGCATCTATCACCAGAGAACATACGACCTATCCATCTTAGCGAAAATCTACTACGATAAGAGCATCATTATTTCATCCTTACTATAAGACATACTAAGTATATTATGGTACGACCGTGTAATTACAAAATTAAGTGGGGGAGTCGCGGTATGTCACAGTTCTAAATATCGACATTAGAACGTCCTAGTTAGTGCCTTTGTGATGCCCGGCCAAATCTGGCAATCCACCTTGCATCGTAAGGGGACAGCTCGACCGCTCGTTGACCGATAATATCTCTTTTCCTCTTGTCTTGGCTGGTATTCGCCGCCGTCAAATTTCCGCAATCCGGCCTCTCTAGCTTGTTACCGAACGCATCAACCATCCAGATGAGCACGCCATTTGTCCAGCCGAATCCTTCGACAACCTCGTATTCGCCCCCTCCACCGGCGACGTTTGTCGAATTGTCAGCATCTACAAATTGTTAATATCTACCAGAGCATAGAAAAACACTACCCTTTCATGACGCCTCTAGCTAAATATAGATAAAGAAAGACAAGGGGCATATGTAATAAAAGAAATTCTGACATACTGTAACTTAATTAGCCTTAATCGAGAATGGAAAATCATGTTGTTGCTGCAGGGACAGGGAATATGATGGTACTATTTAGGAGAATCTAATACATACCATTTTTCGAACATAATTCCCGTATCTCCAGGGCCAAATCCCTCTAGTTGGGGGGTCTCGTCCGTAAAACCCCCTGTTGCACGCCACGTACAGAACGTACTGTCCAGATACCGTTGCGCTAATTTGAGGGCCAGATCTTGCGTCGCGATATAGGAGGGGTCCTCTTGACCAAAAGTTGCTGGTGTCTCAAGAAGACCTTTCATAAGTACGTACATCAGCGGCGGCCATACGTTCGGTTGGTCCCACTGCTGGCCAGTCAGGTAGTTCGTCGCAGCAACAGCGCCAGCCTTCTCCGAAAGGAGATCAGAAACACGTTGAAAAGCGAGTTTCACAGTCAGAGGATTGTCCCTAAGTTGCGCGGGAGCTGCACCTAACCAGAAGGGATAGAACTGTGCGACATTGAAAAAGACTTGGTATCCCTCAGGAGCATCCGCCTTCTGCGCCAGCGTGGTGTCCGAATCTGATGGCACGTATAAATTTTGGGATCCAGAGGTCAGGTTGTAATCGAAATAACTCGTGTACTTGTCGTTCCACATCAGTGCATACATAGCTTCTGAACGATTTTTTGCCATTTCCTCGAACTCCGCGGCAAACGAGCTATTCCCAGCCTTATTTAAGTATGATGCAATAGCCATCTCGTTGGCATACAATATCGAATTTAGGTCTACGCCTATTACGTTTGCGGTATTGAGAGAGCGCAGCGGGAAGTAGACATCGTTTGCAGCATCAGATGGGGTGGCAATCCAACGGGAGTTATAATCCCACCCCGACTCAGCACCGGAAGCAAGGTTGGCATAGAGATTAGCTTTCTCGCTGTCATCCAAAGCGTGTGTCTCAGGGTAAATAATACCAGAGCTCGCGTAATAGGAATTGTTATTAGTTGTAATATAATCCTCGCGGTACGACTACACTAGGTTAGTTTTATACGTGTAAATAAGCCTCGATAATAACTTCGACCACCTGATCGAAGAAACCCCCTTGCTATAAGTTTGTAAGAGAAAAGGGAGGGAACTGTAGGTGATGGTATTAAAATATGCGTACCTCTGGTCGTGGTTCGGTATTCTGAACTCCATAACTATTTCGTTTCATTTTTAATCATAAGATACTGCTAGACATAATATAGAATGAGACGCTCGAGGAATACTTACTGCGTCAGATGGAAGGTCGCGTTGCCCGAGTTGATCGCTATCGTACGGTTCTCTATCCAGAAATTATGCTCTTTAATTAATAAAGGTAAAGCACGTTCGAGAAGGCTCGTATCATTAGTATAGTCAACATAAGTTTTGACCATCTGTGTCAAGAGCGGCGGTTGGGATCGATTCAAATAATCTGATATACGTTAATACCTACGCTAGACTTGCAGCGTTACGTCTTATGAAAATCTCCTGCGGAATTGAGACTTGAATTTGCGAGAAGTGGCTGTAATACGAAAACATTGTTACATACTGCGAACAAATTAGAATCTTTATACGACGATATTTTTTTAAGCTTCAGATAATTTAAGAAATGAAGTTCAATGCTAGAAATGAAACATTTTCTCCTACCATACACGTGCACCGTTAGGTACAAATCCGAATTGGTCAACGAAGTCCAGGAAATTTTCGATTATATTTCTGAAAGTACATCAGCGCGTTTAATTCCGACCGAATTCATAGGATTGAAGTCAATAACTAACCTGGAAATCTGAGTGAAGCTGCCACCAGTTCTTAACAGGCCCTCAATGATCCAGAAGGAATCCCAATAGTAGGGTTCTCTGAACCGACCTCCAGCAACAACAAATGTGCGGTTTACTGGAATAAAGCTATCAACACATCCTGTACAGTTAGTAGCACCCACATCTAGAACTTTCTGTATTAGTGTATCTAAGACTAGGCGTGGTATACCCCGATACCGTAGCTCTAGGAGATTGCTCACATGTCCGAGTCAAATCGGGCCAGATGTCAATGACCTTTTGTACGAATTGTTTAACCACGGAATCGTCAATCTTGTCTAGGAAGACAGGATTGGTCTCTAATTGGCTCTGGGGAACCTGGGCAAGCTCAGACCCGGCCTGGCCAAAGTAAGTTGATAAGAAGTCGTTAAGTTCGGTGTTGTTGCTGAGTGGCTTGGTAAGCTTGTCAAACGCGGCAAGGACATCGTCTAGGGGTACTTTTGTCGGCCTATCTGTTTATTAGCTAATGCAAAGCCTAGGTCGGTAAATTCATATAGTTACAAGTCTACGAAGGTTTTAGAGTCAGAGAAGGGTTGAGCAAGTTCGATTTGTTTAAGAACATCGCCCTGGCAGTATAAGGGCGAGTCGCAGGGCGTGATAGTCGAACCGTTCTGGTAGAGGCCGTAGACTATGGCAGAAGAGGCAAAAGCCAACACTGCCGTTATGTGTCGTAAGCCTGCCATATTGCACCGTTTTGGCACGATAAGTTTCGAATTAGCGATGATCGAGGTGGGAAAGCATAAGTCGAGTGTGAGAGATCATCTAGGTACTCAGCACAACAAAGACCTGGAGGACACGAGAATATACATATATCAAAAGTCTATCCGGGAAAGAATAATCCTCGCAGCATATTTCTCCCATCAAATTTCCCGTACGACGGTAGCTACCGCTGCTGGGGTATAACGACTACCTACATGTATTCAACTCCGGAAGCTGTGGAAAGCTATGGGGGGAGCTGGGGCTGTCTGCGGGGTCTACTAGCCATTTAATCCTGGTAGGATCGGTGACTGACTGGCTGGCTGGCTGGCTGGGCACGGTCATGTCAAGTCATCTTCACCGTGCTGGCTCTGCGAAGGCTGTAAGAAAGGCTTAGCTGGTTGCGGAGATGTTAAGGTGTAATAAGTTGCTCATACGTTTATTAAGGCGAGCTCAAGTAATACCTAAGTACCTATGTATGTGTATACCGAGCATAGGTAGGTATGCATCTCCTTACATGGAGAGTATAACATGTTTTAGCCAATGATATTAATCATTCATATAATCCTTGCATGGTACGTACATAGGAGGCATTAATGAATTTCTCCGCATCCGTAAAACTTACTCCTCTACATTTCAAGCTCCTCTTTGTGGTCCCCGGCTAGCCTAGATAGGCTATGAAAGTACAATTATGAATTAGCCTTCTCTATTGTGAGTATCTTATACTTCAAGGTCGAGTGTGTTGAAGCCCCTATGTAGGTTCTATTTGGTATTGATTTGCTACATATAGGCATATCTAGCATAGATTTGATTTGGGCACGAGATTCGTTTTTTTACCTAAAATATGTATATAGGATGGCCTGGCGAATGTGACAATAATTCGTCCGTATTGATAAGCCATACCGCAGGGACGAGGCTCATGGTTTTGGAGAGTGTCTTGTCATCGATAGCATTAGTAGAGCTGAACTAGTAGAGCTCGTATGATCACCTGGATTTTCATTACCAATCCTATTGTGGAAGGGGAGAACACCCTTCTATTATCACATTATCTCGGTACAGAAGGCTAGCATCAAGTCCTCTTCCCCAGGCAGATTGTATTTCTCACGAGTCAACCTCCATCTTTTCTCCTTCGGCCGACTCTAATTCCTGCACACTGACGTACTTTCCGATTTCATCCTTGGTAATGATCTTCTCGTTGAGCACCGCTGTAGTGCCACGCTTAAACTTGTAATTCTTTAGTTTCTGACTACGCTCATTCGGTTTGATGAAGCCGCGGTGCAATGTCGTCTTGTCGGCTGTAATGACGGCTACATCGACGTTGGACCCGGAACCAAGATCGTTGAAGATACCTGCTTGGATGGCCTGAGAGCAGAGCTCCATGGCATCCTCCTTAGTACCGTTTGGCTTCCATTGCGATTCGAAGACGGACATGGCCGCCAGCGATCCCGAGCCCATAGTCACATAAGGAAGCTTGTCCGTACTACCGTGAGCATGCACGGTAAAGAGGTGGGTTCCCGTGGGATCAACACCGGCAACCACCAGATACGCTCCAATATGTCCCTGATACCGGAAGAGATGCTGTTTGAGGAGAGTCATGCAAGTGACGACACGAGGCTTTCGGCCGGTTGAAAGAGAGTGTAGCTCGAGCTGGGAAGATATGAGGGCGGTAGTGAACTCAGTATCGGCAGCGGTACCGGCACCAGCACACCAGATCTGGGGCGAGATGTAATGCAACTTCTCGCAGTTCTTGTCGGCGACGATAGGACCACTAGTGGCTCGAGTATCGGCGGCGATCTATCGGGTTCGTATCAGCGGGACAATTACTTATTAGAAGGCTGGCGGCCATGTCGAGTTTAACTTACCACGACACCCCCATCGAATATGCACCCGACGATGGTGGTACCTGTGCTGGTCGCCTTTGGCAAAGGAACACCTCGCGCGTGCAGAGCCGCATTGCGGTTGTAGTTTGAGAAGTCGAAGCCAGGCATACCGGCTGATTTGATACCTTTCGTCCGGGGAAATGGGTTTGTTAGGAATGAAACTCTAAGGCGATTCAGGGTCGAAAGCTTCGGCGTTAATATCGTAGTTCAAATCCTAGAAACTATTTGCGCTGTCGACAACGTAATTATTTGAGGTCGTGTGGGAGTGGTGGAGATGTATTTTGTTTGCTGGAATCGAATATGATAAATGATAAAGCTGGATGACGACCAGGTCCTAGCTGCCTGCGTTCGTAGGTTGGACCTTTACCTTCGGGGGCAGGATGTGTTCAACGCGGTCCTGCCTGCCTTTAACGATCATGTACCTTACCTAGATAAATAGGTATAAAGATACTTCCAATGTCATACATGACCCACTTAGTGAAGCTTACCTATGTACTCCGGTACCACACAGTACAAAAAAATGTATTATGTAATGACTTACTGCGGGTACCTCTGACAGGGGTACGCGAACTCTTTAGGAGGTAAGCGCATCTCGCTCTAAAAAAGTTGAGCTCAAGTTCCATTGCGCGCCGCTGTGAATCAAAGCTTCGTTTCTATAATTTTCAAAACTTTTCGTCACATCTTTTTTTTCCATGAGGATATTTTCGTTTGTCCAAACGCTTCCTCTAGACTCGTGTGTCACTTAACGGCGGATACCGAATTGCGCAACCCGATATATTATTATATCCAAGACGTCCTGCCCGACAGTTAACTGAAGCTCCCAATACAAACAAACCTATCTACATATCGATGTGACGACGACTATTCCATGATCGCTTCTTCGTGAAACAAAACCCTTTCCTGCCAAAACAATGGCTTTCGGTTTCGGAAACGTGGGAAATGCAGGTGGTGGTGGTGGTGGTGGTGGCAGCCTTGGAGGTGTCTCCCAAGGTCCTGATCTTGGGGAGGTCCAGACTGAAGCACTTGGCTTCCTGTCACTGTCCGGAGATGCTAAGCTGCGTTTAACATCGCCATGGTCTCCACTACCTGCAGAGAATGCGTCTCTTATTAGCATTGCCCCGCGACATGGCCTTGTTGCTGCCGCTGGTCCTGATGCTGTTATCCTAGCTTCTACGGAGGCCGTCCGAAAGGCATTCGACAACCCTAAGAACGGCGATAGCGAGATTAGATCCTTCGAGCCCCAACTTAGGCTACCATTACCCATACGGATATGTCAACTTGCCTTTACAGCCGACGAAGCCTATTTGATACTTTCCGCGGAGCATGGTGGAGGATTAGCGGCCTACGAAGTCCAATCTCTCCAGCAAGGCTCGGCTCAGACAGCTTTCGAGATACCTACAAATGGCGAGTCTCTTAGGGCTTTGGCACCGAATCCTCGCCCGGAGAAGGGAGAGCTATGCGCTGTTGTAACCAATGAAGGCAAGCTTCTGATGGCAAATATGAAGGAGCGTGATTTCGTATCGGGAACCAACGGCCAGATCTTAAAGGACCAGGTCAGTTGTGTGGCTTGGAGCAACAGAGGGAAGCAGTTGATAGCTGGGCTTGGTGATGGAACCATACAACAAATGACTCCCGAGGGTACCGTCAAGGCGGAAATTCCCCGTCCGCCGGGTTTAAACTCAACCTATTTTGGTAAGTTTCCTGCCCATGTTCGGCTATCGACTCTAAACTAATGACTATGTAGTATCGTCTCTGGTGTGGCTCGAGAACGATGTGTTCCTGGTTTTTCATATTTCGGCTTCGGAACAGCCTTTTCAGGCTACATGCCATCTCGTTACGAGACAAGGCCAGGACTTCCAATTCCAGAAGTTGAATGACCCAGTAGATTCTTTCAACAACGACAAGAGCCCACATCATACGATCATGCGGCTAAAAGACTTTCCGCCAAACCTCCAAGACCTGCTTCTTTTCTCGTCGACAGTCAGTCCTGATATTGGACTTCTTACACGATCAAAAACGCCATTAGGCCCTGGGGGCCCTTCGAATGTTTTCGCTATCGTCGAATTGGCTGACGATTCTAAGCGAGCTACTTTACCGATGGATGAAACCATGGGAACTCCAGTGCCAATCGGCACGGCACTGGATCTATCTAGTCGAGAGAATGTCTACAAACCTATACCTACCGATGAGATAGATCAATCTCCTGGACCATTGCCAGGTTACTGGGTTCTCAATGCCGAAGGCGTACTTTCTATTTGGTGGGTAGTGTATTCCGAATCCATTAGAGGAGGGACTACATATCCAGGACTGGCAGCTATGGAAGGCAACGTTGTAAATTCTACCGAGCCGACGGCTCCTAAAGCGGCCCAGTCCAACCCATTCGGTACCTCAGCTTCGTCACCGTTTGGAGCCCCGCCAGCGGCTACGGGGGCGGCATTTGGTAGCCATTCAATGTTGGGCTCGAAGAACTCGCCCTGGGGAGGCCAGCCTTCATCCTCTGGCAGTGCTGGCGGTGGCGGACCTACATTTGGTCCAACTTTTGGTACACAAGCAGCTTCCTCGGCACCAAAGTTTGGTCAACCATCCTTCGGCGCCCCTAGTCTCGGCGGCGCTGCTGCGCCCGCTTTTGGACAGTCTACGGGGATTGGTTCGAGGTCGTCACCTTGGGCTTCCGAATCCGCCTCGTCCAGCACCCCTGTTTTCGGTCAAGCAACTTTCGCCAGCAACGCGAACAACAACGCAGGTGGATCCGGGGTGGCCTTTGGAGGCGCAAATCCTAGCTCTACAAATACGAGTGGCGGGTTCGCTACTTTTGCAAGCAAGGGTGGCTTTGCATCTCTTGGATCGAATAGCGACACGGGCGGGTCAAGCATATTTGCGTCTACAAAGTCGGAAGCCCCTGAAGTCTCCATGGACACAGACGCCACGTCTGTATTCCGAGTTCCAAGTTCCAAGCCAAGCACAGATGCTGGAAATGTCTTCGGTTCGCAGCCGTTTAAATTAACTTCTAGCTTTCAGCGTGACCCGAACGCAAAGGATGACGATGACGATGCCGATGTAAAGGGCTCGGGTACTGGGACGTCGATGTTCGGCACAAATTTTACTGCCACAATAGACGGGACAACGAAACCGGTAGCCTCGAACCCTTTCGCTACTGGGACGCAAAGTACTTTTGGGCAGCTCACGGCCCCGTCCACGAGTGTAGAATCAACTACGCCAACTTCAACACCCGCACCTTCCAAATTCATGTCTCCAACCTCTTCGGCTCCGCAGACTAAAGGACTCTTCGATTTCCACCCGAAAACCCCTAGTAGTTTAAGCAGTACCCTTGCATCCTCTGCCTCACAAACACCTACATCTGAAACTCCTCGGGCGAAGGAGGAGTCCGAAACCCCTAAACCACTGAGAGGTTTCGCGGATGCGCCTCTACCTCCAGAGTCAACTAGTAAAACTACTTATTCATTAGGCGATTCATCGTCCTCGTCCGCTGCTACTGCCGACGCTCCAGATATCACGGGGACGCCACTTGGGGCCGAAGATGCAGCTCTTCCGCCCGACTTTACCGACCCGACTCCCACGAGCGTGGATCGCGAGATTTCACACGAGGAATCTCCCGTTGTTGTCGATGATGCGCCCTTACCCCCCGATCCAGTCAGCAATAAAAAGGCCTATGATGCTCCTTTACCCCCATTGCCCGGCACTGTCCCCAAATCCAAGCCTGTGGACGACTCGCCGCTACCACCAGATCCTATTCAACAACCGAAAGCTTACGCAAGCAAACTGCCTGCTCTTCCCATTGCCAAGCCAGCCTCTGAAGTTGTTGGGCCTGGATTCAAATTCCCCACGAACCCGCCTCCCGTGTCGGATACTGATGATGACGACGACGATGATGATTTGTCTGAAGCGGAAGGTACCGAGGCCGTCAGTGAAGGTAGCGGTGTTGATGTTGCTAAGGATCTTAGTCCATCCAGTATCGGTGCAAGTAAGACTCCCGGGTTCACTCCCCAAAGCTCATTTGATGGTTTGGGGGGAAACTACTCTACGATATCCCGGCCGGATCAAGATAGGCGAAGCTTCTTTGGTGACTTGGGCCGAAATGCTCCGGCTTTCCCCCAGCCAAATCCTATCAGTCCCCGTTCACCAAGTCCTGTGCGAGGTGCGGTGCCGTCAAGAATGCTTAATAAGGACCAGCCGCGATCGTTTAGCGCGCCTGGAATGGCATCTCAAATCCTTAGTGCTTCCCGACGACAGCAGCCCCAATTTGGGTCTTCGATTATCGGAAATAGCCCCCATGTTGAGGATGCGATGATTGAGCAGCAAAGGAGAGCCAAAGCAAGAAAAGAGGCTGAGGAAAACCAGTTGCTCCTCGACGAAGAAGATGACACTGTTCAGAGCATACTAAGAACGGAGGTTCAGCCGACATTAGACATCGATGAGTTCATTGCGCACTCAGGTGTGGCACCACCGGCTGGCGATAATGTTCCGGCGCAGGTTGAGGCTTTGTACCGTGATATTAATTCCATGATTGATACTCTTGGGCTCAATGCACGTGCCCTCACGTGCTTCATCAAGGGCCATAAGGAACTTCGTTCTGAGGAGTATGCGAGGCAGGATTTGGCTACTTCAGATGGTTGGACACTGATCGGACTTGAGAGCTTAGCCCAAATTATTGATCGGGATCTTAGTAACGCTCTCGACGAGGCAAAGGTTACGGACTTGCCGGGAAAGCTCGCACAATGTGAAGATATCCAGCGCGAGCTTGTCCGCGACCGCAACAAGCAGGCAGATCTCAAGAAAGTGATTGCCTCCCGCACCGATCCAGAACAGACCGTTGCAAACCGTTCTGTGCCTCTCAGCGCAGAGCAGGCAGCACAGCAGAGCGATCTACGGCGGGAGTATGCCAAATTCACAAAGCACCTAGCGGAGGCCGAGGAAAACTTGACCCTACTAAAGGCTAGGATCGTCTCCGCTAACAGCGCCACCGGAAAGGGCGGCCCCGCGCCAACCATCGAAGCGGTTGTGCGCACCATTACCAAACTGACGAGCATGGTTGAGAAACGCAGCGGTGATATCGACGTCCTCGAAAACCAAATGCGGAAGCTGCGAGTCGGTTCCCACGGCCCTAGTAGCCGTGAGGGTTCGCCTTTCGCCACGCCGAATGCCAAGAGGATGAACGCTTCGGTTTTCTCCCCCGAGCGCTCAGCGCGGGAGAGCACGCCGCAGCGCAGCAGCGTTCTGCGCCACTCGGTGTCAGGTTCCATAACGAATCTCGGCGGCAGCATGTTCCAGACACCGCCACGCAAGAAGCTGAGCGGCTTCGGGGACGTGGAGAGGAAAGCCGCGAAGGAAAAGCGGGAGCGCAGGACGGTTGTGCTAGGGAAGCTCAAGAGCAGCCTCGAGAAAAAGGGGGTTGGCGTTTGGGCGGTGGACAATGAGTAGGGCCGTTCCACGTCAGCGAGTACCGCGTCCGTAATCGAGGATAACGAGGGCCCGAGGAGGTCTCTATGTTCAACTAGTATGTAGATAGTATTACACGCGGATCCTTTTTAAAAAAGCAATGAGAAAAATGCGCATTACTACGATTAGCAGGGAATAATTCAAAACTGAGCACAACACTTCTCTCATCATATGGTAAAGTAGGTTAAATACTAGTACGATCTTAAACGCCTAGTCAAGAAGTGCCTCGGTATCCTAGTCCCTAGCTGGGAGAGCCAAACACCACGCCCGCCACCTCATCTCATCTCATCGTTTGACAAATGCCATTCTCGGGCCGGGTATAATACATAGACGCATGCCAAGGTAAGCCCACTTACACCTCCTGACACGATATTCACAACCAGAAGCAAACCCGCCCTAGGGTCAAGAAGAACATCCGAGAAAAAAGAATCATCCAAAACCGCCTTAAACGAAGCCAGCGACCCCTCCGCTCACGGCTTCGAGTCTCGCAACGAGCTTCTTGACGTTCGTCCACTCTTCGCTTCGAACCGATTCTTTGCCACCCAAGTCGGGGCCGACTTCGAAGACGCTGACTACTGCGTCGATACCGCCAGTAGCTAGTCGTTTTCCCTCGCTGCTCTCCCAGGCGACTTTGTTCAAGCTCTTGCTGAGCAGCTGGCGCCCGTCTTTGCGTGGCGTAGGGCTGATCTTGGCCACCGGAATCTCGGTCTCGACAGTGATGTCCCAGAGCTCGAGCGATCCCGCTCCGTCGACGAGAGCGAAGACGCCGGGACGCACAGGCGACCATGCTGCGTCGTAGACGACATCCTCGCGCACGAACTCGAGCAGCGGATGGACGGCGGTGCCTGCGCTCTCGACGATGGTGCTTGTGGCAGCCGGGGCGCGGACTTTCCAAAGTTTGACAGACCAATCGAGAGACGAGGAGAGAATCAAGTCACCTAGATCTACAGGGCCGCGGGCCGGGTGGAAGTCGACGCTCATGACAGGGGCGGCATGGCCCTTGTAAGAAACGCGCGAGTCGACGCCCGCCTTGGCGCCGGCACGGTCGTATCGGTGGCATGGGTAAATAGAACCCTCTTCTGAACCGACAAGGAAGTAAGTTGGATCCGCTTGGGGGAAAGCCATGGTGGTCGGCGCGAGATCTTCGAACTTATTGGGAGGTGGCGTGGTGAGAGTGAGCGATTCTTGTGGCTGAGACAGCATGTCGACACTCCACACGCAGAAAGCACCGTCAGTAGAAATTGAGATGATGTTGTTCGCATTCTGAGTACCGACAATGTCAACAGAGTAGACAGGGTGGGAATGGCCGGAACCCGTAAGGGGTGTTTTTTGGACAGGTGCAGATTTGGCCCGGGTGTCCCAAAGGAGAACTTGGCCAGAATACGTGCCGCCAATAATTAGATTAGGGTGGAAAGGAGAGAATTTAGCAGTGAGGATATCGGATTGGGCGTGGAAGAGGAACTCAGGTCGGTCATGGAGATGCTGGTTCCAAACTTGTACAATACCATCGGGATCGTGAGGAGCAGACGGGTTTTTGGTATAAGAGGCGAGCAATAGCTCGGGGAACTTTGGCGAAAAGTCGATGCTGCTAATCATACGTTTCTTGGACCATCTTTCATCGTAAAACTGTACGACTTCCTTGACTCGCCGGCGGCCTTTGCCACTCGTATTGCCCGCCTGCTCATCCTCATCTTCGATGTCGTGGGCCTGGAGGGAGTAATCGGTCAAAATATCATACTCATTACTGATATCGAGCGCTCGCTCGATGACCTTGGTAGAACGGTCGACAAAATCGACAAAGTCGTCAGATGCTACGACGGCAGCTAGCTCCTCATTACTTAATGCTCTAGCCGGGAAATTCGAGGTAACAACAGAGCCAGTCTGCAATGGCCCATCGGTGATCAGCTCACGAGCAGCTTTCAACTCTTCTTCGATCTCCAATCGCAAGTTCTCGCGTAACTCTTCTTCCCTATCACGCTTCCATCTACTTAGCCGTTTGCTAGGAGTCGATGTTGTGGCGGGAAGGTCTTCGTCCTCGAGGTCCGAAAAAGCTCTAGGTCGGGTAGCAGGGGGTGTCCAGTCATCTGTGGTCTGTACGCCCTTGCTGTAAGAGAATATCTCCTTGACTGGCGACGGCGGGCACTCGAAGATGGTTTGAAGGGGGACGGTAGTCAAGATTTGTGGTTGAGAAGTGATAGACTGGCCGTTCACCTGCGAAGCATATTCCGAGTGCTCACCGCTTAGGTCGTCGCCGCTTAAGACACTGTTGGGTCGACTTCCACGTAGACCAGGAGAGGCTATGCCTGTGGTAGAAGAAGCAGGTCTACTTTCGCCAACTAGACTGTTAATCAAGGACTCGATGACTTTCCTATTGTCGCGACCAGGGGTGGGAGAGATGAGCTGCGATCCAAGTTAGCGGAAGGAGAGGGAAAGACTGGAAAAGAAGACTGAGGATTGAACCAACATCGCTGGGTCCGCCTATGCTAGTTCTAGCAACAGTGGCTGCCTGGTTTGCTCTTAACTCTCTTTGTCGCTTGAGCTCTGCAAGCTTTGCCTTTTTTGCTAGAATCTCATCTCTTCGTTGCTGCATCTTGTCCTCCACCAAGACCCATGCCGGGTCTTTTCTCTATTGCTAAAAGTTCTAGGAGTAAAAAGGGGGAGGGGATTCAGGTAAAATCGTGGAGGTTCGTTGTTTAATGTACGAGAGATAGTCGGATAGTACAGTACAGATGTCTTTGTCGTCTACCAAAGTATCTAAGGTAGGTTAGCGCAATGGTTCCGATGGTGGGTGTTAAAAGTGAACGACAACAAGGTTCGCGGAAATCTTGTGATATAAAATAGGTGATGAAATAATCTGTAACTTGCAGCTACAGCTGTACTTTAATGATGCGCGTTTCCTTTGTCGGGGGAATCGCGACACTGGTCAACTAGCATCCGTGCACAAGTAGGTACTGTACTTATCTGTCGTACCTATCAGATGTACCTGAGAATGCAACTAGAAAAGGCTGTTGATTGGTTGATGTTTGATTTAAACTGTCAAAATGGTTTTCAACCCCCACTTATTTCGTTTACATAGTAAGTACTGGTAACTGTACATAGGTATATATTGTACCCACATCCTTGCCCTTCCAAAATGGCCATGGCTAGTTGTGGCAGCCGCCATATTAATAGCAACATGCAAAAAAATTAGGAAAATAAGTCTGCGAAATTTCCCGACGCCGTCCATACTTCCGTGACACGCTCTTACTATTCCACCTCCCAACTTTGAACTACAACCCTCGACAATTTCCTCCCCTCGGAATAGGGCCAATTGGCAACCGATCGCCAAACCGTGCATCGCTAATTGATCGCTTGCTCCCTCTTAAAAGCGTTCGCGCCATAAATCGGCCCAATGTCTACTACTTCAGGAGTCAACGTATGTTTTCCCTGCCGTACGCCCGAGCTTCATCACCGGCAAGACGAGCATAACGATCACAACAAGCACGACAGGAACATAGCTGATAGGATTTTTTATAGGTACTCCGGTACTCGGCTCTTGCCGTAGGTGTTTTCTACGGGTTCACACACCAAAGATCAATCAGCGCAGCGCAAAGGACTACCGCAGCACAGAAGGCATATGAGCATAAGCAACACTTAATAGAGCAGGCTAAGGCCGAATATGCGAAGTCCAAAAACCCAGCTGCCCAAACGACCGAGCAGAGTGCTTGTATGTTCTCCGTCTTCAAGTACCTAGTTAGAGGGTAGTTGAATACTGACAAATCTATTAGTGAACCAAGATCCGAACGATCCCAAGTTCGATCTAGAAGCTTACTTTAACGCCCTTGCAAAGCAAAATCCCTAGGGATGTAATAATATTACTGGATCGACTACGTACGGATTACCATAGAGTCTGTGGACAGAGAGAGGGCTGGATCTGAGCACGATGCTGAGCTGAAAGTCGTATCGAGGCCGTTCTTCTGACGACGGCTTCGTAGGGCCTGTGTATAATTGCGATGCGGTCCAGAAAACCACCTCATAGATTTCATTGGGTTTCACGCTGTACATGTGTACAATACCAAGACTTATGCTCACCTAGACAATTGGGAAGGCCGGATCTTGCATGATGTTGAAGGAACCGCCTTGACGGCTCAGTTCGGCCTGCTTGAGTGATTTTCTACCTTTCTCTGTTCATGTTTATATCCAGCGTGCTTTATTTGCCTTTCTATATGCGTAAGAGAAAAAGGTAAATATAGATGTACTCGAGCAAAAGTTCAAATTGGAGCATTTCTTATGAAGTGTAGGCTCTTAAGGAACATTGAAAGCCTTCAATGATAGTTCGAGACTACCTACCTAGGTAAGTACCTATATTGACAATTAGGAGGATAAGTGGATATCCTAAGAGATGGAGTATACATACCTACTTAAGTACCTACTTAGCTCTTTTAGGCTATATATGATAGAAATGTTAGTAGGTATCTATCTAGCTATATAATTGAGAGAGCTCGACTAAAGTCTTTATGGTTCTATATGGCTCAGAGCTATGGATTTACATTTACATACATATCTATAGGTAGGTACCTACATATATATATATTTACATGGATGTGTTGAAATACCTCGGGTGTTGTGTGTTTAATGTACTTGTGTACCTACCTATTAATGTGTACCTATGTACAAAGTACACAATCTAGTACACATACGTTGACCTATGTATGTATGTACGTACGTTTTCTAGTTCTTACCTTTTTCTAATTGGTTAGCCTTGCTGGACCTGGTCGTTACCCTTCAAAGAAACATACAACCCAAAAGCTTCAAATGTTAGTACCTAAGTACCCCCACTAAATTGAATTCGAACAAACCCCTGTTACCGTGGAGCTCTTTCTGCAGAGTGCGACGCGCGGATTGAAAGCTCCAGCTGTCCTCACCACATACGCACTTCGTTTTATCCATCACGACCCAAGTTATCCAAATTCACTTCCGATTTAACCTTTCAACCCTCTTCTCGCACCACACTTTTTTTCTCAAATGTTGACGCCGTCTAGCACATAGTTGCATTGTCCTAAGGCAACACTTACAATGCCTGTCGCAACCGACGCTGGTTCTACGCCCGTCGACTTGCTCGTCAACGTCGGCAAGAACCAGAGCACCAAGACTTTATTAAGAGTCATTATTCTCTGCTTCATTGCCGCCGCTGCCGTCGCGAGTCGTCTGTTTTCGGTCATTCGTATGGTTTTACCTTGATCCTCGAATTGTTCTACGTATTTGCTAATTATTATTTATTATTATCACAGGTTTCGAGAGTATTATCCACGAGTGTTAGTCTATCTCCAGCTCCCTCTTCGCTTCTAAATATTTTATATCATGCCGTGGTCTCTCCTAACTAACATTATATTGCGCAGTCGACCCGTGGTTCAATTTTAGAGCAACCAAGTACCTTATCACCCACGGATTCTACGACTTCTGGGATTGGTTCGACGATCGAACATGGCATCCTCTCGGTCGAGTTACCGGAGGCACCCTCTACCCTGGCTTGATGGTTACAAGTGGTGTTATTTACCATCTCCTACGAGCCTTGACTGTTCCCGTCGACATTAGAAACATTTGTGTGCTACTAGCACCAGCATTCTCCGGCTTGACTGCCTTCGCCGCCTACCTCCTTACCAATGAGATGACCACCTCACCATCTGCCGGTCTTCTCGCCGCAATCTTCATGGGCATTACCCCAGGTTATATCTCGAGATCTGTGGCTGGTTCCTATGATAACGAGGCAATTGCAATCTTCCTTCTAGTCTTCACCTTCTATCTATGGATTAAAGCATTGAAGCTAGGTTCCGTCTTGTGGGGTGCTCTCTGCGCTCTCTTCTACGGCTACATGGTGGCGTCGTGGGGAGGATATGCCTTTATTACGTGTTTAGTTCCTCTACACGCATTCGTCCTTGTCTGCATGGGAAGATTCAGCATGCGCCTTTATGTTTCGTACACCACTTGGTACGCCCTCGGTACCTTGGCTAGCATGCAGATCCCATTCGTCGGTTTCTTGCCTGTTCGCACCAGCGAACACATGCCCGCTCTAGGTATATTTGGCTTCCTTCAGCTTGTAGCCTTCCTAGAGTATGTTCGGGCATCTGTTCCAAGCCGCCAGTTCCAAACATTCCTCTATGTCGGCCTAGGTGGCGTATTCGGCATCTCACTACTTGCGCTGGTTAGCCTTACTACCCTTGGATACATTGCTCCTTGGTCCGGCCGGTTCTACTCGCTTTGGGATACTGGCTATGCCAAGATTCACATTCCGATCATTGCATCGGTTTCTGAACATCAACCAACGGCGTGGCCGGCCTTCTTCTTCGATTTGAACATGCTCATCTGGCTCTTCCCTGCTGGTGTCTACCTCTGCTTCCAGAAGTTAGAAGATGAGCACGTCTTTATCATCGTATACGCTCTATTCGGAAGTTACTTCGCCGGCGTCATGGTACGATTGATGCTTACCCTGACCCCTGTGGTGTGTGTAGCCGCTGCTATTGCCGCTTCCCAACTTCTTGACACGTACCTTGTCGCCAAATCGCCTGAACCCGTCAACTCTGAAGATGAGGGCTCCGATGCGACTGCAAAGAAGGCATCAAAGCATGGCGTACTACGAACTGCATCCCAACCTGTAGTAGGCATTTACAACTTGGTGTCCAAAGGCTTCGTAGCCGGAACCATGATCATATACCTACTCATTTTCGTACAACATTGCACTTGGGTAACCTCGAACGCCTATTCTTCTCCATCTGTCGTCCTAGCAAGCAGAATGCCAGATGGTAGCCAACATATCATCGACGACTACCGCGAGGCCTATCAGTGGCTCCGACAGAATACTAAGGAGGACGCCAAAATCATGTCCTGGTGGGATTACGGCTACCAAATCGGCGGAATGGCTGACCGTCCCACCCTCGTGGACAACAACACATGGAACAACACTCACATCGCCACGGTTGGCAAAGCCATGAGTTCTCGCGAGGAAGTAAGCTACCCGATCATGCGCCAGCATGAAGTTGACTACGTCCTGGTCGTTTTCGGTGGCCTCCTTGGTTATTCAGGTGACGATATCAACAAGTTCCTCTGGATGGTACGAATCGCCGAGGGTATCTGGCCTGACGAGGTGAAAGAGCGCGATTTCTTCACGGCACGAGGCGAGTACAGGGTCGACGGTGAAGCTTCCGACACCATGAAGAACAGCTTAATGTAAGTCATCATTCATGACACGGTCCAGTATAGATAGACCTTTTACTAATTTTTTTCTTTAAAATCAAGGTACAAGATGTCGTACTACAACTACGGCGCCCTATTCCCTCCTGGACAGGCCCAAGACCGCGTCCGAGGTGCTCGTCTTCCCGATCAAGGCCCGGTTCTCAACACGCTAGAAGAGGCGTACACCAGTGAGAACTGGATCATCAGAATCTACAAGGTCAAGGATCTCGACAACGTAGGCCGAGATCATGCGTCGGCGGCCTCATTTGAAAGAGGACACAAGAAGAAGAAGGCAACCAAGAAGCGCGGGCCTAGGGTTCTGAGAGTGGAGTAGTGAAGCTAGGGAATATGGGCATGAAATGTTCCATGTGATATACCCAGCCTGCCATCACCTTGACTTGTACACTTGCTGGTTAGGAAGGGAAAAGTCGGCCTCGATGGTTGGCCATGTACAAATATCAAAGCTCAAGGCAGGAAAAAAGAAAGGGGGGTGGATATCCCCTAATTACGTATGAATGACATCTCGTCACGTCGATTTCAGATGTCTAGGAGTAACGACTTAGTAAAAACGAATTGTATTGCAATACACCCACCCAATTGAAGTGACTTGGACTAGTACCGCATTAATCAGTATGGAACGTGTATTGTTTGTTAACGTTACCTATAGGAGTTAAGGACAAAACAAATGTAAGTCGGAGTATGCCTGTTACCAATATCCCAGTTTAAGGTAAGACGGCGATGTAACCGAAATTTATGCGAGGTGGAGCAGGGAAATAAAGTAAGCTAGACTTAGCCGTAAGCTGTTTAATAAAGAAAAAAAATCCCCAAAAAACCAAAAAAAAACAAGAAACGCCCACTCAAATTACATTTCTAATTCGTTCTTGACCTTTGGCATATGAAGAAGGAAAAAAAAAGTAACAAAAACCGAATGTGAAAATCGCATTTCACGATCGACTATATTGAAAATTGCCCGCTACTGGAATCGAACCAGTGATCTCATCATCACACTAGGTACTAGTGATGCGCTTTACCACTAAGCCAAGCGGGCTAGCTATAGAGGGGTGGCCACTGCTGACCAATAGACTCGATGTTGAATGGAAGGCGCGATAATGGAGTATATACGCATAAATCTTGCATGTAACAGCTGATAAGTCTTGCCGATTCCTCCCCCCTATCTTTCTCGGCAACCCCATATCTTAAGAAACATAATTCACAAGGTCATATCACAGTCCAGAAAAAAATTACAAGTCACCTTAGCAGTGAATGAAGTTCGCACGAACTTGTTTTGTAAGCTAATTATAATGGCAAGAGTCGTTATTTCTGCAAGTTTTCTTCCTTCCTTTCGCCCACTCTCTTCGTATCAACTCAGTCATCCAAGTGCCAAGATGCACTAATAGACACATGCCATTTATAGTCAGAGGCCGACGGGGAAGGTTGATCATTGATGTCTGGAACATGACCCAGGCGGTTCATTGCCAACACAAGAAAAATTCCAACAAGTACCTAGTTTTTCATTGTCATGGTATCATATCGTTGACACAGACACTAAGACAATATGAACAAACTAGGCTGATTAATAGTAGTGATAATCAAACCCCCCAGGAGAAAAAAACAGGGGATGTAGAAAGGGGGGGGGGGGGGGGACATTACAATCCCAACATCTGACGGATACGTCTACGTTTACCAACGACAGTCAGGTTAGTGTCATCGATCGAGTCCGACTGCAGGCCCTCTGCTGAATGACCCGTATGAACAATCATGGAGGATGCGGGGCCTGGAGAGCTACTCGATACTATCTCTTCAGAATGGTAAGTGTTCTCCTCACACTGCTTCAAAGACTTGTGTTTACTTCCTCGAAGCTTCTGTTGAGGATGATGCGTCGAAGAGGCTCCACTGCTAGCTCGTACAGCCGTCCTTTTGTTCCGATCATCCTTGCTAGAATATTCTACATTCCTAGTTAGTAGCTTGGACTAGTTCATGAGTGATGTGGTTCGGTTTGGAAGTCTTACCAAGGGTTTTGACCTGGCTTCCCTCTTGGCCAACCATCGAGCTTGAATCCGATGCCTCGTATAATTCGTAGGCAGCAAGGGGGAGGTTAGGACCGTCCAGTTCTTCACCGGGATAGTACGACTCTACTGAGATCTCCGTACGCGTCGTAAAGCTTGGCATATGAAATAAGGGAGCACTAGGGTCACCGACAGGACTCGTCATGCTATTAAAGAATTTGGCAGCCGATGCCAGGTCTTCCTCAGCTACTGACTCAATTTCCTGTCCAAACTCTCCTTGACCCTCTTGACTGGAATTCCAGGGCTCGTCCGTAAAATATGGGTAAGTAAATGAGTAAGCGTGGGAAAGATCTGGAGGCGTTGGCGGTAGATCCCACCCGGAAACATAATCAGGATTCTCCTGTTCTGTATCTAGCATGTTGTCCATATATCGTTCTTCGGGCCTATTACGATATAACCCAGTGTCATCTCGGTGTCGTCGAACTCGTCTTCGATGAGATCGCTCCTGCTGACCAAGTTCCGATTCTAGAATAGATCGGCCATATCTGGACGATGCGCTTGAATGTGTTTGCGGTCCGTGGACACGGGCATCTGACATGCTCTCGCAAGTGGACTTGTATTCGTGAGCCAACCCATAGGCTCTACTGGTTGGCTGTCTGCTGCGAGAATTGTTGTAGCAGACGTTGGAATACGTAGCTTTAGGAGTCTTAGAAGTCTCCTTGCCAATAGTGGGATAGTAATAATCTTCGTCCATAGACATAGTCATCTTGTTATGACCATCGTAGTACGGAGAGACAACTTCTGGATGATCCGAAATACTCTGCAGGGAAACCCTAGGTCTGATCTTAGGAAGAAGCTCAGAAGAAGATTGCTCTGAGAACCTGGAACCTTTCTCACGGGCAGAAACCCTGGAAGAGGCACCTGTGTTATTGGCGGGGGTATTTCCTAGAACGTTGTTCGATCTAGGTCCTGACACTGACTCTTTTGAGCTAACTCCCTCCATGTCAGCTACCGAGCTAGAATTCTTGATACCAACATACTCCCCCAGAGTTGCTTCCTTATTCTCCCACGGGTGAATTCCTTGCGGGGATCTGGGTGATCTGATATTCAATGGAGGCGCGTCACCGTCGCTGTCCATTTTGTGAACGGTCTCTCTAACAAGTGACCTCTGACGCATACTTCTATGCCGTCCTGCCCTTGAACCTGCCCCCGAACCTCGGATCGATGCTGAGACTCTGACATCTGACTCCTCTGTAGAGGTTACTGAGAGGGGTAGCATTGTATGGCCTTCCGAAACGGTCGAATTGGTCAGGATGCTTGACAAAGAATCAAAACATTTCGACTTCTTCGTCTGTTTACAAGTTCCACAAGTATTCGTGCCATTCTGCTTCTTACTATAACGCGTACGAGGCGCATCCGTGGTAGTAGTAAGTATGGGATCTTCGTTGGAATTCTGCAAATGGCAGTCAGCTTTAGGATTACTTGCACAAATTTCATTGCGACTTACGTTGACGACAGTATCGCCAGTATCGTCGCTTTCCGCAAGGGCAGCTTCACGTTGACACTTAACGCAATAATCTCGATCAGGGATTTGGCCTCTTTTCAAAGGATGTGCTTTCTGATATTGTCTAGATCGCACTTTTCCACAGCCTGCGCAGCAGTGGATATGCTGAATGTGTTTTCCAATATCCCGCTTGGCCTCTTTCGTCTTCTCTCCCTTGCTCTCGTCATTGTCCTCATGCTTGCCCGCTTCTGGTGTAGTACTTTTTAAAGTTTCACTGTAATGTTCCTCGCACTTCTTAGCTTCGCTAGGACTGTACCTGAGAGGGAAAGGACTGTTCAAGGCTGTCGTACCCGGCTCATCTCGGGGTTGGTTTGCTGACAACGGTAGTGCCGTAAGTGGCGATAGTAGCGGCGGCGCATAAGCTGAGAAAGATCCGGGAATGGGATAAACAGAGGACCTTATTTCGTGATACGGCGTCATAGGCTGACTCTGATGTGAGGAAAGGGGCGCAGAAGCCGATTGGGAAATCGGGTGGATCGGAGATTGTACGTAATGGGGACTTGGTACCATCAGAGGCGCCGACTGTGCCCACGGCAGAATACCGCTCGAATATGCGATGCCAGCAGGCGGCGTTGTTGGGAAACCGTGATTGGGTGATATGGCCATGCTATTGCCAAGATTCCACATAGGAGACGACACCGGCGTTGGATTTGCTGGTGGATAGAAGTAGCCCGGTGTCAAATACCCATCTCTTGCTTCAGGCAGTCTATCATAACTTGAACCACTGGATAGACTTCCAGTACCACGACGGATACGGGTGGGGGTAGAAGTAGGTCCGGGACCTCTCTTGCTTATAGCAATAAGAGAGCCTCCACGCTTATGACGACCGTGATGTTTAGTAAATCTTCCGCGGGGCGTAGTAGGAGGTGCTAGGGCTAAAGGGGTAGTGGGTGTTGAACGTTGGGTAGTAAAGCTCTTGCGGCGACAAGCTTCTCGCTCCGCCTCACGTTCAAAATCGATGCGAGAAGGAATGCCAAATGCTGAGCCGAGGATGTCGAAACCAAAATCTTCGAGGAGCCTGTCCTTCTTCTTGCGGCCAAGGGCTGGTTTTCCTTTCTTAGTGGTGGTTACGAAGATGCCTTTACCACCGGGAAGGTAAAACTCGCCATCACTATTGCAATGGTCTTGCTGCGACATCTCATGCCCTAACTGGGAGTTGGCGCGCCTATTGACTTGTTAGTGAGAGCTAAGAGCAAGATATACTGTCATAGCTAAGAGGCCACTGTGGCGTTGGTTTGGGAGTAGCATATATAGAAGCAGAAAATGTAGGAATGTCTAAGGTTGACTTGAGGAATATGAAGTGAAGAGAAAAAAAAAGAAGAATTCAGTTGGTACTAACTTAAGGCGACCTGGAGTTTTCGGTTGGCTCGTCATGAAAAGAGATCCGAGGTGTCGAGTAAATCGTCAAGTGTCGAAGTGAAACAATCAACCATTGACGAAAATGAAAAGAAGTACAAAAAGAGGTGCAATGAGAGAACTGGAAGTGATCACAAAGTAGCGCCGGCGTACCTAGGTAGAGCGGCGGGGGACAACACAATCAACACGTGGGGGACACAAACAGCAAGAATCAACAAGCTTAAGTGAAGTGCCACGCAACTGCAGTGTTAATTAGCAAGTGACAAAATCAGTGAATGTAGGTACATAGGTAATAAGGAAAGTTGAAAAGGAAGTAACATCTGGGAAGATTCCTAGGAGAGTATCTAGAAAGGTAGGAAGTGTAAGTTTTTGAGAAATGAGAGAAAGAACACCCTGCTTTATCGCAGGGAATACTAAAAGTACCTAGGGTTTGAATTCACCGTAAACTGATTTATTTACCTCTATCGAGTGTCTACGCTCTCACAATACTTGTCACCTGTTGCTTAACACACATTGTACTACGGTCAGAGTAAATCACGAACCTACGTTTAGATAGATAGGTGGTAAACTAAGATTGTCAACTAGAAGTATCATACCTAGGCAGTTTCAGGTCTTTCTAATAGCTTTCCAACTAACATTTACTATCTTATTATATGTATTATCGTCTGACTGATTTCCCCTATATGGAGACACCAATACCATATAATTTTAGAAAGGGGCATTGCCTTGAGAACTTCTTAAAAGAACTTCCATGGATATAGCCATAATATGGAACATGATACATTTTGCCCCGTCTTTCCCTAGTATCATCTGTAAAGCCGGGGCCTATTAACTATTCCTCCAATTCCAAACCAATTCCAAACTACTAAGATATTGATGAAGGAACTCATCACCTGGTTTCCTCTCCTCTCCTCTACACCATCACCCTGCCTTAGCAAGGTGCACACACTTGGTACTCTCCATATTCAAACAAAACTCCTGTAGGATAGGAGAACACTCACATGCTAAGATATCATTTATATCGAAGCATAACGCGATATCGAATCCTGACTCACATCTTCTAGGAGCGGTGTATAGCGAGAAATAATGGGAAATTTTAACGCTACTAGTGGCATAAGCCCTATGATTATAACGCACCCTTGTCTAAAAGAGGGTTGGATTGGCGGTTTGGTGGTTTCTTGTATATGGTCCATGGAGGTTTATCGGCCCTATCCGCTATTTTGAGCGTAAGACGATGCTAACTTATGACGAAATTGAGGGACTGTTCTTCCCAAAACTAGGGGTGCGTTGGCAGGCGAAGCTCGGCGAGAAGCACGAGAAGCGAGAATCCTAACTGCTTCGGCACGTTTCTCTTCGAAAACCCGACTACGCTCTAATTCTTCGTTCATGTTTCGCATCCTCGACTCTTGGTCACGCTGCGCCTCAGCCTTGATTTTCTCGTAGTGAAGCGTATTTACAGCTTTGGGCCAGAGGCGGTCAATCTTGCGGGCCTGCGCCTCGGACATGTAGGTTGGAGGCTCATCTGCTGGCCTCGCGTTCGAAGATCCGCCCCAATAACACTCAAACGTTAGTTTTGCCTGGCTGCGCACGTTGTCTGTTCCCCAAAAGACAATCGTGTCTCCATGATACAGCTTCGCCCAGTACTTGCAGGCTGCCGTGCTGTCCTTTGGCTCATTGGCCTGTATAGGGATATTATTGATTCGTATTCCATTGGTAGCCTTGGTTGATATATAGAACGCATAAGAACCTGAAGTTGGTTCGGCTCGTATCGTGCGGCTAGCCGTGGACCGAGCGGGCTCCCACGGACGGAATTCGTTGAAAGAAGCAGTATAGCCATCTCTCCACAGCATGACCCTGAATGCATTTTTAGGGACCTTTGATTCAGTGGGTGGGACATAGACAACCGTGTTATTAGGATCCCGTCCCCACGAAATGATGGGGTTATTTAGGTGGATGGATATTCCTGGCATCAATGACCCATGGGCCGAGTAAAACGCGGCAACTATCTTCGGCGGCTCAGTGGCATGTGTAGGTTGCTGGGTCTCGGGGGGTAGGGTATCGGGGATCGATTCGGTCTCATCTTCGATGGCAGGTGAAGCCGTGACAGGAGTTTCCCAATCATGAAACCTATTAACTGCCCGGTTATCACGTTTGAGCGCGGCTGGTCGCAGTGCGAGCGCCGTTCCTGTCTCCCTGGGTGGTTGTCGATTGCGTATAGGCGGGAAATTCCTCATTGCCAGGTCCCAAAGACAGGATTTTCCCGGACCGAATTCCTCCTCTTTCTTTTTAGCAGCCTGTTCAAACGCATTGTACTGTAGATGGGTCATTTCGGGGTAATCTAGGTGCCATGTGTCCTTGTTTGAACTATCCCAAAAGGTCGTTTTGGGAAGAGGATAGTCAATTTGACGACCCGATTCGTTCTTCACGACCTGAGGAACGCTAGCGAGCAAATGGGTCTCAGCATCCTCGGTGTTGAAATCATCCATGTCACCCTGTGATTTGAGCCTTTTGAATGACGGCTTAGCCTTAGGCTCGCCAGTTTCGAATTCGTCGCTAGTATCATAAATCGTCTTTCTCTTACTCGTGTTTAGGTCGCTAGTCCTAGAATGAAGATTTGGGTCGCCATTGATAAGAGATTTGACGTTCAAATGCCCAAGTATTGACGAGGCGCCGCCAAGACTCTGGGAACGGGCGCCTAACACTATACTCTCTGAACCTCCCAGCGGGGGATCTCCATCAGTAGACAAGATGCCATTGCTTGCCCGAGGCTTCTGCCTCGGTGTGGAAAGGTCTTCGGATTCGTCGAAACTATCCAGGATTTCGGTTTCTAATATATCAGTCTCTCCTAAGCTAGTATCTGGGAGGTTCAGGCGCCCCTCTGGGATCGCGCCAGAGCTACCGACTGCAGACACCTCCCCAAACAGTCTGTTCGGCCGTTGCCCAAAAGTATAATTCTCCTTTTCAGATTCGAAATCGATGGAATAGTCAGGCTCCGGCTCTTGTAGAGAACTAGCACCCTCATCGGTGAATTGAGCTGGTCGTCTATCATCAAGACTGAGTTGCGATGCTCTCTGCCCTAGGTCCTTATCGTCAGAAACCTCCTCTATAGGATGCGTCTCGCCTGTTAACCATGCGTGAGCCAGAAGTTCCGAGATGGATGCTCTGGTTTCCGGTCGAACATGAATCATCCTTGATATGAAGTGAATGCCGTGGCTCGACACGGTGAATCGCGCCAAAGGGGTGATATCGACCGGCGTCTTGATGATACGGTCAAGCAACTCCGTATATGTCACCCCATTCTTAACAGGGAAAGGCGGGCTGCTAGTTAGAGAATAAAACAAAACACCTCCAAGGGACCAAATGTCCACTGCATGGTCATACCTCTCCCTATCCACAGGTCTCTGGCCGTACCTCTGCGTTCGCTTGCCATTGTTGTCATAAGAAGAATACTCACTGTAGACTTCAGGCGCACAGTATAGAAGAGTCCCGCAGAAAGTCTTGAGAAAGGTTTGTTCAGTATCAATCATTTTAGACAAGCCAAAATCCGTTAATTTGACCACTAGCGGGCTCGTTGACTGTATTAGGATATTGTCGGGCTTCACATCGCGGTGGGTGATCTTGTTTTCGTGTAGATACTTGAGCGCATCAAGTAGTTGCCCGGCCATAATTTTGACGTAAGGCTCCGCTATAGCACCGTTTTCTTGAACGAGCTTGCCGAGATCGCCACCAGGAACATATTCCATGATGATGAAGAACTGGTGCAAGTCCCAATCGAAGTGCTCGATGTATTGGACAATGTTGTTCTTGGTCTGGGTTAGAACGAGAACAAGCTGAGACGACCGAAATGGAGCATAAAAATTAAACTCACGTGTTGGATCCTTTGCATAATCCTCATTTCATTCTCGACTTTCTGGTCCAGAACGCCATTCTTCATGAATTTGCGCTTATCCAGTTCCTTGGCTGCATATGGCGAACCGTCATATTTCGAGGTAACCTTGTGAACTGTAGCAAAAGCCCCTTTCCCGATTACACCTACGCGGGCATATTTCTCGCTTCCGCGCCACTCTCGGGGTAGGCGCTCATGATTATGTTGCGTGATCTCCCAGGCATTATCATTAGGTTGTCGCCTGTCCCGTGGAGGGGGAAATAGGTTTACCTACTCCGAGTTAGCAGCTGTGAATGGTACCATAATAGGGGCTGTCTTACATGACCACTAGGTCCAGGACCGATAGTCTTATTAACATCGTCCTGCCCGTGAGCTCGTCCTAAATAGGCACCGAGCTTTCTCCTATACGCAAAGTCGTGATCGTTATCACGACGGGGGATCCGAACGAGGAAGATAAGATCGCTCATACTATCATGCATTACAACCTTGACTGTAGAGCCGCTCTCTAGCGTCCTCTTGGTAGTACTGCACTGACTCTGTTTTTGAGGATCGCTCCTCTTTCGTAGCAATTTGCCATCGACAACGGTGCCATTTGTCGACTGATCCTCTAGCATGACAGTGCCGTACCTGTTGACAAAAATGCGAAAATGAATATTGCTGAGCCTCCTGCCTGGGTCATTCTCAAAACAGAGATCGCATCGGGCCCGGTTGCGGCCAAAGGTAAAGCCTAGACGTGGATTCTTGAGGATAGACGACAATTTGATAACGAGAGCATGATCACCAATTCCTCGGGTTCGACCGAATTCCTTAGCATCGTCTTCGCGATATAGGTCCGAGTCAATGGCATCGGCAGTGTATCTCCTAGTAGTATGGTGGGCATATTCGGGTGACAATGCGATGTTCTGGATTTCGCTACTGGCACTGTCGGAGTTGGGGTATAATAGGCAGACTATATCGGATATGTCTTCGTCAGAGAAGCCCGAGTTTTGCTTTCCAAATCTCCTAGGATCCAAGGCATTCTGAGTAGCTATAGAAAGAAGGAAGGCGTTAGTAGAGATCACTTGTGAAGCGAACTATGCAATAGTCTTAATAGTCTTAGTCTGGGTGCTCACCTGGTTGAGTAGCCTGCGAGTCTTCAGTAGAGTCCATTGGTAGCAAAGAGGATGCGCAAGGCCACGGCTGGCCTTGAGAAGTGGATTGTAGAGAAGGCCCGTTCACACCGACTGCAAGAAACGCCGTTCAGGCAGTCGGCTGGTGTCGTTTTGTCAAGACTTCCGGCCCAACCAGCTAGCTCGGAAGCCTTCGTAATAGCAGGTTGTGATCATTCAAAGAGACTTCGGGCACTCTTCGTGTACGATTCAGCGACCAAGTTAAGCGGGTATTGTTATGGTTCCACAAGTTGCCGTTACAAATTTGGAGTTGCTTGTGAATCAAAATAGTCAACCGTTCGCTTTTTACATTAAAAGATCTGGTTACTCAGATATGTATACAGAGGTCTGAAGCAATATAGGTATGACAAACGAGTTGAAATATTATGCCCTTTTGATAGTCAGGTCAGAAGACATAGAATAAGGTCCCGAGAGAGGGTTGAGAGTGTAATTTATCACAAGGACTCGACAGGAAGTTTCTAAACAAAAGTTCGAAAGTGCACGAAAGACTCATGCGAAAGCACGCGGCAGGTTGCATCAAGTGCACTTGCGGCTGCCCACTCAGCCAGATAATAACCCACCTTCCGCCTCCCTAGTGTATGTACCTCGCAGCTTACCTTAGCGTAGATAGTACTTACCCCACAGGGGGTTATTGGGTGCGCAGTTGATCACTACCTAGGTAACTTTTTAGCTAGAGCTCATTTGTCACTCCAGGGCTTTCATCGTTCTGGAAAACCTGAGGTACCTAGGTATAGATGACCAATCATCATAAGGCCGGGTAGGTCCGTCAACAATGCATCCCGCACGTAGAGAACCATAGTCCTGGAATAGCATAGCATACAGGTAGGAGGTAGGTAGTATTTTGACTTACCACATACATTTATCTTGATACCTAGTGATACAACCTTACACATTGAAATACCTATATACATCACATCTAGGTACATAGTGTAGTAGATATAAACTTCCCGCCTTAAACACGTTCTACCCCTGTATCCGTCGTCTGAAGTTAAAATAAGTTTTGAAGTTTAAGACGTAGCCTACGAACTAGTACCTGAATATCCGACAGTAGCACCACATATTTGACATACATGTACCTATTTGAACAGAAGACCACCGAAGTCATACGTCACCTGGTATCGTTCTTTCAGCTGACTTCAGAATACAACCCCTGTTCGGGGATAATCAAATATAATGTTTTGCTTATTAGCTAAATAGGTATCGCCTAGTCGACGAAGAATTACGATATTTAAAATCGACCATGAACCCGGTTTATGCAAGTGTTACTGTGTATGATTTTTCCCGACGTCCTTTATATGCCCACTATAATTCGTAGACCATGCATGCCTCAACCATTCAAAATCCAGTCTCCCAAGGGAAAGCATCGCATAGCAAAATAAATGCAGGGAAAAAAAAAAGGGGGGGGGGGGGGGGGGAATCGTTAAACGTGAACGCAATTATTATAAAAAACCGGTCTTGTTGTTGGGCTTTTGATCCATATATTTTAAAATGTCATAAAATGTGCTCCCGCCAACAGATTCTTG
>MU405348.1:66855-105440 GCA_022836615.1 Annulohypoxylon bovei var. microspora
CCCGCCCCCCCCCCCCCCCCCCCCCCCCCCCCCCCCCCCCCCCCCCCCCCCCCCCCCCCGGCCCCCCCCCCCCCCCCCCACGCGTGAATCGTGAACGCAATTATTAGAAAAAACCTCTCTTCTTCTTCGGCTTTTGATCCATATCTTTTAAAATGTCATCAAATGTGCTCCCGCCAACAGATTCTTGTCGTGAGCTATTCCGCGACTCGGCATGCGGGTAAACTGGAGAATCTGGGAGACCAGTTAGGTTACCTGAAGACCTACTACGATTCATCATGGTACTAAGTGGTCGTTGGACCGGAGACACCCCTCTAGCGCTAACAATCCGCGACCCCGGCATTCCATCTGTAGGGAGCGGGACAGGCTCGAGCCCGAAAGCTATGCTACTTCGGTAAGACTGCCGGGTGCCTGGAGATGCGGTTCTTTGCCTAAGCGCCACGCCTGGGGGTCCCGCCTGAGGAGATTCGCTTCGGTTGATGAGGGCCGGGTTCGTTGAGATGCTAGGATCCATATCTGCAAATACGGACTGTGGTGCTTGTAGTGGTGATAGAGTCTCTTGTGGTGGCGGAGGAGCGTTGTCGTCTCCAAGCTCCCAGCGCTTAGCCGCCAACCAGCAGTGACTCCGGTGGTAGATGCCCTCGATGCTGAACTCCACGGCGTCGGTCGAAAGCTCCACCAAACCACCTCCGCCGGCCACTTCGTACCATCTTTTCTGCACCGAGGGTGCGTCTTCTATCCATGGCGGCTGGCCTCTCGGTGGCTGACATAGAAAGTATTCCACAGCGTCTGTGAATTGCAGGCCAGGAGCATCCACCACTAACATGGGGAGTGACTGGATAATGACATAGAGGAATAACCAGTAGCCCATACGCTGATCTGCCATCTCTGCAGCTGTTCTCCCTTTGGCCTCCTTATGTTCGAATTCCTTGAATTCCGTAAGAAATGGAATCTGGAGTTTGAATGTTTCGAAATCGTAGGCTTTGTTCAAAATCAGGAGTATTTGATATTCTTGCAAATTCTTGTCCAGTCGCGCTCGGTCCCTGTGAGATAGCTCGTAATAGTTCTCCTGGACGCTAGTCATATCGGGTAGCTTGGGAAGATCAAACGGAATCGGAGGGAGCACAGGAGGCGAAGACTGGTCGAACTCCCCGAGAACTTTGCGTAAGGCTGAAAGGTGAGGATTCTTATGACCGCCGGTCATCTCCTCCGCGCTCTGGTCAATCACCCGTGTTGTTATTGACTCGCGGTCAACGAGCAGATCGTACAGCGCACAGAAGTCCGAGTAGAGTATTTTAAGGACCTGTCTATTTAAGCCACTCTCGGTAAACGGGTTCTTCTTGCTGCGGGCCTTCGGTGGCCAGCTCCCAAAATTCGACTTGTAGTAGCCGAGAACAAATTGCCTCATTCGGCCGAAAGACCTCTTCCAGGTGTGGAATTTGACGTCCTTGTAATCCTGATTGGACGTCGAGTTGGCGACACCAGAAAATAGAGCAGGGAATTCAAAAGACTCCAACCTATTATTGACGCCGTTTTGACGAGTCACCAGTTCAAAATATGAACGTTCCAGTCGCTCGCGCGTAGTGCGAGACACTTGGTTCCATAAAGGAGAGTTCAGGTCTCGAATTGCCGAGTATTTTCCCACAGCATGAGCAAATGCTTCATTATACAGGCTCATCGATCGCATTCGCTCACCTAAAATGAGAGACTCTATAGTCTTCTCCCTACTATGTCTCACATCCGCAAGAGCCATCTGGTCCATGAAAAAGCCGAAGCTCATCTCGACGGCATCGCCAAAAGTTGAACCATCGGCATTCGTAAACTCGAATTCCTTCAGCAGGGCGGAAAGGTGGATGAATACATTGAATAGGGTTGGTTGTTCCTTGGTGCATACTAATGGTTGGCCAGTTAAAAACGCAAACATATTCCGAATCGATATCAACCGCTCCATATCAGCTGGTGACCTTTGGCCCGGGGTAGACATAGAGACAGGGAGATAAAGGCGCGACTCCCCGTTCCAGTCAGAATCGGGCAAGGGGGGTGATTGAACTCTTCGTGTTGCATCTTCGATAGAAAGACTATCTCGGCCAAGGAAACTGCGGGCGCGGCTCCTCCCTGAGCTAGTAGGGGATGCCATCTCAGCCTCAATGAGCTCGGCGAAAACTAGTGAGTAATCCACAACGAACGAGGGGACCTTGAATGATGGTCCAGCGCCGACCCCTTTAGGATCTAGATAGATTAATACATTTCCACCCTCGTTCCACAGTTCTGGTACTTTTTCACCATTAGAAAGAAAAGTTGTGTTATAATCTGCGTTCTGTCCGAGAATCCATGCCGCCGAAGTGTGAACTTTTGCATGACCCTGGGAGTGCGATCTTGACCTTCCTCCTGGAAGCCAGCTTCTCCTTAAGCGCCCGCGTCGTTCGGTATCCCGAGTCGGGCTTTGGCTTCCATTGCTCGACCCCGGACGAGATACAGTCGCCGTAGCTGCAGCTGTGGAGACGGCCAGCTTCCCTGATGGCGGAGTCGATCGAGTAGCGACTGGTTGCGCAGATACACTTCGAATTCTTGACTCAGGTGTTGGAGAGGCTTGTCGAGGCGCTAGGCTTGTTTGAGAATTTGATGGTCTATGACTACTGCTAGTGACGGAGCTACTCCGCCGTCTCTGCTCTTTCCTAAGTTTCGGAGACGATTGAGTTTCTGTGAAGTGAAAGGTTGATACCCTTGGAGGTGCGTCGAAGGGTTCGACTGGTGGTATATTATCTAGTACCGGGGCATTTTTATGTAATTTGCCGACGGACGGGCTTGCCGTCTCGCTTTCAGACGTATTCCTACTATGGTCGGTAATGGACCGCACAGTAGCGGAGTTGTCGGAGGGTTCATTCGAGATCGAGGTCCCAAACCCTTCGTTCTTCGCGGACACTAGCGGTAGGCTCGGTAGGCTCGGTGCTCTGTCATGAACGGGAGATTCGTCGGATACCGGCTTGCGGTGAAGGCCACCTGCGGGATTACCTGCATGGTGAGTACTGATCAGTGACGGAAAGAAGGATGACAAGCGGTCAAACCGCGATCTTGCGGAGAACATTGAGGCGAGTCCTTTATTGCTCTTAGGAAGGTCTGATGAATCTTTGTTTGCTTCAAGTTTGATGTTGGAGGGTATATTCTCATCAGGGACCGTCGATTCTCCACCGCTCTCTCGAGAGCGACAGGTTGTTTCAAGGGAGGGAAGGGAAGTATAAATGGAGGCTTGGCTCGCCGACTCACTTGAAGAAGCCATGTTTTTGGTCTAGGAATGAGCAAGCAAGCACAGCCTTTTTTTCTGCGGACAGGGTGTGCAAGCCAGGTACCTAGGTAAGTATCCGTAGATTCGATGGAACGGTGCACGTGTAGTTTGATGTCTTAGTTTTAGGTATCTCGGTACAAACAGGTACGGCTCCACTAGTTAATATTAACGAGAGTTCCCGTCGAGCAACGGTGATCCTTGAGGGGAGGTGGGCGCGCGGTGGCTCTGAGCGTGACGAGTCCCGGATGCGTGGACTCGATAGTGCGGAACGCCTGGGTGGGTAAGCGATTTTTTGTGAGTAGGAAGATGGGAGGATGGCTGGCTGTTTCACTCAAAAGTAGGGGGAAAGTTCTGTGCCAATTCTAATAATTCCAAGACAATACACAAAAGAAGGGCAAGTTCAAACTCCCCGGGAGAAAATGGTGTAATAATCTACTGGAACTCCTGCGCTTTTGAGACGTAGGATTGTTATAACTTCCAAGTACGTATTTTTCAAGTCTGAGTGTTGAAATAGGTACGGATATGTTTTTTAGGGAGGGGTGACGTCGGCTGTTTGTGGAGCTGAGCAGGAAAAGGCAGGCAGGAACCCTTCAAATGCCTAATAACATTCGTACCTTAAGTCACTACTTACAGGTATGTAAGTAGATACAAGTACAATACATATTCAGGGTACGTATCATCATTTATACGGGTTTTACAGAATAGGTCGGGAAAAAAAAGGACGCCAGCATTGACGGCTTGACGGCTTGGACGGAATTTCCACATTTCACTGGAGGTACTTACGTACGCCATTGCAAATAACTGCACATCTAATTTTTTTTCTTATTTGTAAACCTCATATATACATATGTACATACATGGTACGTTGTGGCCGGATGTACATTCTCGAGCTGATTTACGTCAATAGGTAGGTAGTTAGGTATTTTATTATTTGCCTAGCTTCCATCATAAGTCCTACATGTGTGTAGGAAAGTAAACCCGGTTCAGCATTGCTCAGCCTACTACATAGTACCCAGCATTGTGTACGTGTGTTGTCAAGCACCCGCAGAGCCATACATTCAGCCGCAGCCAACCTTGTTCCCTCGGTTCCCATCCGAGTCCTGTCTCCGAGTAGAATAGCATAGATGTTCGGCGCAAAGAGTCATTGTTCAAACAGAGCCTCTTTCAGTTTGGTTTATGAACACGAATAACTCGGCGGTCTACTTAGGTATACGTTTTTTTGAATAGATGTTCGATGACGTACGCCCGGCAACGAGCTGCAGGGACGGATTCAATCCTAGAATTCAAAATCCGCAAGCTGACGTGAGACCTTCAAAGGAGGGACTGGAGGTAGTATTTTGAAGGAGAAGCAACAGCAACACAATAAAAGGCAATAATGGGTAAGCCTTGCTTAGCGCATAAAAATACAACGATCGGCAATGACACAATAAAGGTTGACTAATATCTCATATTCATCTCATCTACCCAAGTACCTAGTGAATTCTTACAGCTATTGAGGAATAGCTGTTTCGGCCTAAGACTTCTAAAGTTACACGTAAGAACAAAACAGAAATGCGCAGATTGATGCGTAATTCGAATGCCTTTAGATTGCGAAAGCACAACGAGATATACCTACCAATATACCTACATACCTACATATGTAGGTAGGTGGTTACGTAAGAAGAGTAGGTATGTATGTTATTTAGGCTTCCAGAATTTTTAGGTTTTGGTTCCGGGCAAGGCTGCATATCGGATTTAACTTCAAGCTGTTAGATGTGGTACATGCACAGAGTTTCGGGTCGGAGCGAAAACTTTGATTTAAGAATAATCTATTCTTAGCATGAATGATGTTCCTTATGTACTTTTGACAGTAGGACTAAAGTATGTATGTACTGTGCAATAAACATACAGCAACTCCGATCAACCCGTCAAATCAACTGTCAACATATGCTTTTCATGCAGGGAACAAGTACATAGACTTGGTAATACTTCGTGGCGTTGCATCCGGTACCTAAGTGAGCAATTCTGACATCCATTTGTCTATTCAAATTTTACGGGGGTAACACAGCGCAATATGCAGATCTAGATATGTACTCATTCGTATTGTGGTTCTAGAATTCTAATTCTTAATCGAATCATAAGCCTAGAAAGACTACTAGTGGCAAACATGCACAAAATTCGTGATTTTAGCTTACGTGAAATGCTTCGAGTAACACCCGACTTATCCTTAGAGTACGTGTAGCTCCTCGTTTCATCACATGAACTAGGTAGGTATCTAGGTATATTAGTTCCTCTAAAAGCGACCAGTAGGCCGGACAGAAATTAGCAAATTGCCTTACTTTAGGTAAGTTCCTAGGTAGGTAAGTTTGAAGGCAAGGGACCAAGGGATTCTATGTACATACATATGTAACATGGAAATGTCCATTTCCGATTGAGTTTCGATTAGATATCGATATGGATTAGATAAGATTAGATTACCAAAAGTTTCGCGGGACCAAAATGTGCTTTCCGACCTCATTCAAGGTTGTTCCACTCGTTCGCTCGGAGCAATTCATGACATATCTAATTACTAATTACTTCCCGCTCGGCCGTTTGACATGTCACGGTTACGATACTTAATCAGAGGCATCATGACGTCCGAACTAAAGAGGGTACCGATTCCCCGTAATGGTGTTGACTACAGGGGCAAAATCGTTCTTGCGCCTATGGTTCGTTCTGGAGAGCTACCATCGCGACTCCTAGCTCTTCACTACGGCGCTGACTTGGTATGGGGCCCCGAGACTGTGGATAGATCCATGATCGGGACAACGAGGCGATTCAACCAAGACACCAAGACAATCGAATGGACGAGGAAACCGTCGTTAGGTAACAAGGACCCACCGGCCGACGTTAAAGATAGTGTAATATATAGGCTACACCCCGAACTCGAAGGGCGAAAGCTCATCTTCCAAATCGGCACCTCGAATCCCGATTACGCCGTACAGGCAGCCCGATTAGTCGCGGCCGACGTCGCAGGGATCGATGTGAACGCCGGGTGCCCCAAGCCCTTCAGCACACACGATGGCATGGGAGCCTCTCTGCTTCGGACTCCAGACAAGCTATGTTCGATCCTAGAAGCGCTGGTCCAGAATATCACGCCCGAATTTGAAATCGGGATCAGCGTCAAGATCAGGATTCTCGAGACTGCGGAGGAGACGGAAGTTTTAGTTAGAAGGCTCGTCGCGACTGGTATAACCGGCCTGACGATCCACTGCCGAACAACTCCCATGCGACCGAGAGAGCGAGCCATTCGAGGTCAACTGCGTATGATAGCAGACGTGTGTCGGGAAGCGGGCGTCGCATGTCTCATGAATGGCGACGTCGAGAACAAAGACCAGGCCCTGGAGCTAATGCAAGAATATGGCGTCGATGGTGCCATGATAGCAACTCAAGCCGAGAAGAACCCCAGCTGCTTCAGGAGCAAGGCTGACGGGGGTTTCCTGCCGTGGAACGAAGTCGTAGAGCAGTATATCCGCTACTCGATGGAGGTTGAGAACAAGTTCGGAAACACCAAGTTTCTACTTTGCCAACTCATCCCGGGGAAGCAGTATGTCTATCGCTCCCTTAGCAGCTGCAAGAGTTACACGCACATGTGCGAATTACTTGAGTTTGATCACCTAGTAGAGCGAGCCCGTGAGGTTGACGCTAGCCGCGACATCGATCCGGATAGTGCAGGGAAGAAAGAAAAGAAGGCCAATAACAGTGCACTCGCCGCAGGGCGGAAAACTGCAAGGTCGCGGTCGAAATCGCAAACCAAGAAAGGTTTGTCGGAACGAGGGACTCGCACCCCGGCAGAAGCACAACCTGCCGAAGCTATGGCAATACCTGCCTGAGAAGGGGTTACAAGTTATACCCTGGGAGTTGGTGAAAGTGGCATTTAAAGGCGTTGAGCAGGTATATATCCCCTTTCAGGCTTTGGGGTGAGCAGGCGGAAGAAGGCATTTGCATGGACATACAGGGGTTCGGGCTTTAGATCAGGGGGATAAAAATGGAGACTTGGTAACATTCATGATGGCTAATAGCGGGCTATGCGCAAGTAGAAATAATGATCACGACAATATACCTCCTACAAAAGGAGTGACTCTTTAGTCAAGCTTATGCAACACCTGCAAAAATTCCTCTAACCTATTTGTATTCGGTCAACGAACTGCTAGACCTTCTTGCCCTGTTTGAGCAGATCAGAAACTTTAGGGGGTAGTACTAAAGCACTTCTATCATTACGCTTGTGAAAATCCACAAGGGATATCGCCGTCTTCTCTGGCAAATCTTCATGTATGAAATGTCCCGCTTCCGGGAATATCTGCAACGAGTATTTTCCTATCGTAGTAAACAAGTCAATATTTCAGAACTGGTTAAATTCAATGGGGTGAAGAAATGATACGAACCTTGCATCTGGCCAATTGTCAGTTCCGTATCTAATCTGTCTGTCCCCGCGAGAAGCAATAGCTTCCCGCCTTTCGCTCCCAGGAACTTTTTGCTTAGCCCTACAAACCAGTTCTCCCAGAAGGGCTGCGTGGCACCAAGGTCTGTCCTCCACTTCCACGGCCTCGCGTCTCCTGGCTTCTCTTTGAGTGTGAGTAAGGCAGGGACGCTAGTGCGCGCAGAAAGTGAATTGCGAATCGTCCTCGTTCGTATATGCCAATCGATCCCTGACTCTAGAGTAGGGAAGCCGGCTGGGCGCGTTGAAAGATAAGTGTGCATGCTCTGCAGGGCATCGATAGCCGAACCTTCAACTACATCAAGAACGACGTATCCTAGGACAGAATTACCAAGATTCCCTGCCTTTGCGACCTCGGTGACCACTGCACCTCCAAGCGAATGTCCAACTAGAATGATAGGCGGCAGCTCTGGCCACTTCATCTCCTTCCGAGTCAGCAAGATCACAGAGAGGAGATCCGAAGCAAGGGTCTCAAGACTGAGATCGACTGCTTGACTGTCCGAAGTAGTAGTTGAACCGTGACCCCGTGCATCGAGCGACAGGATGCCTGCAGACGGAAGGCGTTTCCGAATCTCATGCCCGACCACGGCGAAGGATAAGCCTGACGAGCCAGCACCATGGTGCATGACGAATAGAGGGCCTTTTCCGACTGGAGAGGTCAGGTACGCATGGATGGTTGGATTCGTAGGGTTACTTGGGTCGTGTAGGAATAACTCCCTCTCAAAGTAGGTAGTCCAGGGGATCTGCTGTAGAGACCGTCCTCTCGGCGCGCTGTATATCAAAATCAGCTGCCGTGGAAGTGAGCGCATATAAGTTGAGAGGGACTACCCCTGTGGTCTGGCAAATAGATTTTGGCTCGGAGACGGGATGACGGTTCCCGTAGAAGAAGCTGACGACGCCGAAGACGAATCGTCGTCGAAATGTTCCGGAAGCTCAGGGACATGGCCGGTCTCTTCTTCTTCCCTCTCATCGAAGCTCTCGGCAGGCAGAGCGCTCAGGCGATTCTTAGCCCAAGCCTTCTGAAGGTCACTCATTATCATAGGTAGACTTATGAATACCTGTAGGTGGGAGGGTTATCTATTTTGTCGATGGCTGCCCAATCGTCCCATTAACAAAAGACGTGGGTAAGATAAGGATCAAGACTCCTTAACCGCAGCAGTACGGTTGATAAATAACCATATAAATTGTATACAAGTCATAACTTGACTAGCTGTAGTACACGTCAGGAAAGCTGACCTGAACCCGTTCAAACATACGGGCATGCGACAAAAGGCGACGTCTATATGAAGTATGTATTTAGTAGAAAATGTTGTATTAACTAACAAGAGCAAAGACGCGACTATTTCCCTTTAGTGGGGAAAGATCAAACCAATAGCACCAATAGCGCACCACTTTGACATCACTCACGCATGCGACTTTCAAGGTTCAAGGTTCTCTCTTCTTATATAGCCCCACTATCAACTTCAGGATGCACCTCCTGATATCTTGTATGTAGGTATGTACCTAGGTAGTATATATATAACTATGTTGATTATTTCTTTTCAACTCAAATCGATGACATTTATCCAAGATTATGACTAAAAAAAGCCGATTATTGTTTTTTGTGTTTTATATAAACTCGTTATACATCCAGTCACTATCATTTCAATGAATATCCTTAGAAATTCTTATAAGAGAACACCCCCCCCCCCCCTTTTTTTTTTTTAAAATTTTATTTTAGATAGGGGTATTATGGCTATCATCAACGATAGGAAGTGTCGTACTTTCGATGGAATTTTGACAATAGGTTCGTTTATGGTCGTGGATATATCCATGCTCGCGATATTTTCTCGAAAGCCAGCCTATAGCCGATACTGGCGCGAGGGATCTGATATAATCGGAATCTTTCTGAGCATCCATCCTAAACCCCATGATAATATGGCCAGTTCTTACTAGACATGAACTTCGGCTTAAAAAAGGTTATGACGAGATTAGCCCATTATAGGCCTCTCCACAGCCCCGGTTCTTCGAACTGGCCCGCATCGTCTCCCCGGTCATTCCTCCAAGCATCGGTGTCACCCGTGTGCTATGGCGCCTTCTTCCGCAAAGACGAGTCCTTGGCGAGACATATACGCCATCCATCGCGTCATTCATCTTATCATAAGGCTAAAGGCCGATTTGAGTCATCTGGCCTAACTAGGATACCAAGAAGAAATGCCATTGGAGACTTGAGGCTTGTTACTAGGCTTTCATGAGACTAAATGCATTAGAGCAAATCGGTATGGAGGAAATCAGCCATGAACACATTTTGGTTTCATATTATCTCTGCTGATCCCGAGTCAACCAACTTCTTCGCGTCTGCCCATCTAAGAATGACGACATCGCCATTCTTGCCGTTCATTTCGCCATCGGCGTCGGTTCCGCGGCCCTCGACGAGTGTATCCCTGAGTAAGCGAATGAACACGGCCGTGTCAAGGTCCGGAGTGTCAACCATGCTAATGTTTCCGGCAGTGTCGTTGAGGTTCTGAAGAGGCGCCGGGAAGGATGACAAGAAAGAAGATAGGTAATGATTATGGAGTAGGGCCTGGTGTCGCGTCGCGTATGCTAGCTCCGGCGGCGAGAGACGTGTCTGGAGCATAGGACTAGACAAATAATGCAGGGTGTGTTTGTCGATCTAACAGGAACTCTTTTAACACCATGAACGTATAGGTAGAGTGGCGTGTTGCCCTACCTTAGCTATGCGAGCCCTTAGATAGCTCCGTACCAGGTACTTGTAACGTTCGAGCTCAGTCTGTATGACAATTAAGGCAAAATTGGTCTTGGGATCCATATCACCCGTCATGTCTTCGACTTTCTCGATCTGCTGCTTGATGCGCTCGTTAATGCGCTCGAACAGGCCATCGGTCGGCCAGCTGGAAGATAGGAGTATTCATCAGTATTGGGTTATCAAGAATAGGTACAAGGCAGTATATGCATGGCGTCGCATACTCGAGTAGTTCGGGCGAAGATCTCTCTGCCATCCAAGAACGTGTTAGCGCCTGAAGGTCGCGCGTCTCTTCGGGAATTGAGTCGAATGTGGGATCAACTTCTCGCAAAATATCGTCAATATCCATAGCTAATTTATTTGTTGTTTAGTTCATATAACTCAAGAGGGTTGGCTTTTGCGAATAATTGACTAAATCGAACTGATCGAACGCGCTGATATAAATTGTAACGCGTCGAGGCTCTACATAACTTAGAGAAGTTGTAGTTGTTTCGATAATGGCGTATGGTGGGGTAATTGAGAACCCCGCTAGGTACTTTAGTGCCGTACATACTCTACATAGGTGTAACCTACCCGAGATCTAAATGCCAAGAGGATTGAATATCGGGACGCTACTTCGTACCTGGCTGCCAAGCAAAGTTGGGTCCCTTCCGAGTCTGCTACCTTGTGGATACCCGGGTATAAATTTTACACAGTCGTGTTAGAAGTATATTATGTATTTTCAAGTAAGTAGGCAAATGTGCATGTGAAGATCTCGTATAGGTCGCTATCAAAATGATAAATAATCTTTACATACATCTTCATACATGTTCAAACTCTAGTATCGTATCACGTTCAATCTAGGCCATTCTTTCGTTCCATACAACTGTATTGCTATGCAATCCGACAATGATTCGAAAACGTTACATTCCCATCCACCTTAGTAAATATCTCTCATAACGTATAAACCACAAGTGGTTACAATGTTCCGTATCGTTGGTATTAACCCTCAAGGACCTGGGCCACCTAGTAAATATTACATGGTAGACATTATACTCCCATATCCCAGTTGCCGAATCCACTATCCAATGAATTCCGTACTAACCAACGTTTCCCAAGGTTTTTGTGTCTCCCATACCTTTTGCATTAACCGGCGTGCATTATGTATCTATATTCTTCTGTTAGAAGTGATGATCCGGAAGATGAGCTCATCCGACTTGCCTGTGTCATCCCGTGATTCTCAGCCGTCACAAATCTTTTGAGAACCTGGGCCCTCTGACCCTCGTCTCTAGCGTCACATCCTGCGGTGAACATTGGAAATAGGAGGCACGATTCCGCCGTCCCACCTGGTCGAATGCGGCCAAAACATTCGATAATCTTTTGCACCGCCGTCTGAACCATCCCATCCTCCGACGGTTTCCCCATAATCCTACGGTAAAGGTGGACAAGTCCAGCCCAGTGGAACGCCTCATTTGTTGCTTCCATTTCGCGCCTATCCCATTTTTCCACGTCACCTTTCTTGTGTATGTGCTTGCAAGGTACCGGCGACTGGACCATGCTCTCGGTAACGGCTGCTTCAATCTTCGAGGCCTGCTCGAATACTTCTTCGCTTGGTTCCCAGTCGTGTCGCATATCAAGATCATCTCCAATGCGCTCAGAATCACATTTGCGGGCAAGGTCAGCAATCTTGGCGAGGAGGTAGATGCATCGCGTAGTGAAACCCATTATGCAGTCTATCTCATCATAACCGTCATCGATGTCATCCAATTCGTAATCGAATATCCAGGCCGACGAGGAACCCTTAGGACCTCCACTAAGACTCCCGATAACATCCAGATACGCAGCCCAACTCCACAGAAAAGAGCAGACTGGATCGTGGCGGAAGTTAGACTGCAGTCCGCGAAGACCACCTGGCCGCGCGGTTATAAGTTCTCTCGCAAGACCCAGATGTCTTTGCCACGAGATGTCGTATCCGAATACTTTTGGTGAGATTATCTCAAGGGAAGCGAGCATAATGGCCGTTGCCAAGTTCGCATTCGAGAAGTTCCTGTTTGGGTCATTTAGAGCCTGCCGGAGAGCGGGGAATACGTCGTCCACCCAGTAAGCAATTCGAATCGTAGGCTCTGGGTGGTTCAAGACCCGTGCTCTATGCGAAGCTGTATGACTGATTAAGCAACAATTCCGCCACCGACACGATGGGTGTCCTTACCTGAATATGCAAGCAGAAGCGCTAGGAGATTATCGTCCTTAACAGCCATTTGCGGGAGAATTGTCCGAAAAGGGTTGGCATGGGGATCATCGTAGGGAACAAGGACTTAATAAAGATTTAGCATGAGGTTGGGCGTATATTAGAAGGCGAATTTACCTCGGGCTGTATGATTCAGGAAATGATGCTAATTAATGAGATGTAAGTAATATTCCCGGGTTTCAATTCAACGCATAGATGACTTACGAAATACTATTAGATGTTAGAGATGACACGAAATCTTTTAAGGATGAAGCTACTCACAAGAAGATTCATAGGGTTATCCGCGAGCCTAGTGAAATATCAGCACTTGTTATGTAATATCCATCTCCTCCCCGATGAGTACTACTTACTTGGATGGAAGTGGTTCGAGGTTTCGAGGTATGTATATTGATACTGGCTTTGAATAGTATCCACCCTCTTCTTCGTTAAACTCATTCGTCTCTACTCCAAACCCGAATTCGGTCCAAACTAAATCATCGCCTTCTTCGCCGAAAGGGGCGTCCATAAACTCGCGTTGTAATAGCGGTGATGACCCACTAATGGCAATCATGTCGTCATTCTTACCCAGATCATGATCCGGAAAACCTCGGTCAATACCATGGTAGGTTGTTTCTGTCGCGGGGCGCGCCCGGGTGTCTATCGGTGGAAGGCCAGTCCTTATGCGGCTGGCATTCTCATCCTGTAAAGTTTGTGGACCAGGAGGTGCCGACAGCAGCGAGTTTACAGAAAGTCTCCGACTCGCATGTCGCTGATCGTCGTCGCTATATGTAGACGACGTAGTAGGGGTCAGCGGAGAACCAGCCGACAAGCCAGAGCCAACCGCAAACCTGAAAGAGGCCACGCTCGAATCCAAAGTCGAACTCGCCGCAGAATTATGCCTGTGTTCAATTAGTCGCGCCGATTGGAGGTCAGGCGACTGATGATCCGACGTCAGCTTCGCGCGCTTACTGCTAGGCATGGAAGAAGAGTCTGTATCGTCAACGCTTGTGGATGGCGAATTCTCTAAAGGAACTACGGGTTGGGAAAGTACTCTATTGCGTTCAGCCTTTGGCTGAGTTGCCGGGCCGGTCAGGGGCTCAAGCCTCCGCGTTCCTGGAGAGTCAGACAGAGGATACTGGTGGACCAGCTTGAACCCTCTGGCGGGTAAGGGCGGCGATAGGACTTCGCGGCCAAAGTCTACGATACCGGGCTCAGGTCGCTTCCCCCTCCGACCTTCCCAGTTCAAACGGATGCTATAATCACATGTTTCGCCCGTCCTCTGGCAGCTTTTTAAGCAACGGCCGTTAGTCAATTATGATTAAGCCCCGCGGGAGAAGGTGGAGGAATTTAAAATAAAAACAAGATAAAAGAATTGAGATGTCATACTTTAAACAATTGGGCCGCTCCTCGCCGCATTTGATTTTGCGGTTTTTACACGGCCTTATAATTAATTAGCATAAGAGTATAGCAAAGGAGCATCATAACACAGCGCAGCGCAACAAGCAAGCAAAAAAGAAGAGAAGGCTAAAGGGGTAAAAATGAAACATACCAGCATCCATTTCGACTTCGCCGTTTCGGTTCAGGGGCGCCGGGTCTTTTCGGGCGTGGCATTATACGCCGACGACTCCTACCCAGAAGACAATGAATGGCCTAAGTGTGGGAACTTGCACGAGCACAATATCCCTCGTTCCAGCGGCGACTGTGGCGCATATTCGACATGCAGGACTCTCGGCTTGAGAGGCAGTTATTTTTTTCTTTCTTTCTTTCCTTTTTTTTTTTTTTGGGAAGGATTGTTACACGGCTCGCTGACCAATGCAGGAGGAGGAGAAGCGAAGCTGAAGGATGGATGAGATGGTACAGTTGCAGTCCCGAGGAGTCGGTTGCGAGAAGTATGGGAGAGATAGGCTGGTAGGGTACTTGGCGGTTGTATGGTGGGAGGGCGACTTTATGGATGTGATTAGGATTGGGAATGGGATTGTGATTGATATATAGCTCTGCGCCTTAAACCTTTCCTCTCACGCGCGTGAGGAGTTTACAACAAGAACTTGTTGGTCTGTCTATCTTTGGTCTAGCAATGCGAGAAGATAAGGGTCAATGACCAGGGGACGTGGACATGGACGTGGTAATGGTGGATGTAGTGGTAGTGGTAAGGATAAGCACACACATTCTGCAAGAATCCCCCCAACCCCATGCGATGCCTAGAATTGGTCAAGCTCCTTTCTGCATAGGAACCGAGGGATGCCTGGGATGCCTGGGATGCCTGGGATGCTTGGGATGCTTGGGATCCATTGGTTACGTGGGCTATGAAGTCGTAGTAGTGGTCCACGGGTATTAATTATTAGTCGTGGTAATGGTGGTAATGCCATCTGTACTAGGCCTGCTCTTGGTCAAATTGGTCCCGATGACTGGGGACCCATGCGAGAAAGAAAGGGAAAAGAAGGAAGAGAAAAAAAAAAAAAAAAGGCTAGCGCATAATTGCTACGCAGCTATAACACAGTTTAGAAGATATACACTTCGCACTGTAACTATAGTAGCCCCGTACACACGTGCTACCCCGCTTTCCGCTTCACGCAAAAGGGAGGCACCGACTGGCTGAAGTGTTTAGGTAGTATGGTGTTATATCCGATCAACACCCGTAGCTCGACTTTATGCTGGCACAATGGTATTACTACGCTAATAGTAATTCGATCAGGTTTAGCGAATTCATTCATTACGTACATAGTCTTGATACAATAAGTACCTCTCGTAGTACAATATCGTACAGTAGGTATAGTACAGTACAGTATGCTCACTTATCATCCATGGATCTTTTCAAATCGTGGGGCTCCAGGGCTACGATACCGCCAGGCTGTTAAGGTTTCGGAAGCGGATGCGGCAGCTGTGCGGTAAGGAACGGTTCACAAGGGTTTTAGTCGTCTGGTCCTAGTCGATGTTTCCAGTTGGTATTTGGTAGTTGGTGGTTGCATGTGGGGCAGCTTGTGTCGCAAGTAATATGATACATAGGTACATTACTGTAAGTACATATGTACATATCTAATCGATTGAAGCGGCCTGTCGGATGTCTTAAAGACCGACGATCTTAAAAGTTTACCTAACCCAAATGTTTAGGTTGGAAGCTTGCGCGACGCGCGACGTCAAACCTCGGAACATAGAAAATTTAGAGCTACTATCTTAGCTTCTAGTTTTCAACTACTAACAATTTAATAGATATCCGAAGTGACGAAACGTCCTCTCTTGTACAAATTGTCGCACGATTTAATTAAGGCCAACCTCAAGCCCTTTAGATATTGCGATTCTTACATTCCCTTTTTTTAAGTTATTTTCTTCTCTTCTTAGGAACTGTATCATCTCTGCAGCACGATAATCCTATTTACGAAATGACTGAAGCAAATAACAAGAGAAGTCATTCGGACTTCTCAGAAAAGGATAATGATGGTACGATCACCGAACATTCTTTATAATGAGCTAAGTTGGCTGACAGCTAGGTTCAGATAGTTCTTCGGACGATGAGATGGGACCTCAGTTGCCCTCTTCAGTAACTGCACCCAAGAAGAAACGGCGAATACTACCGCACGAAAAGTTATATATCGAAGCACTTCCAAAGTCTGCACGCTACTCTAAGTCCCTAATGCACAAAGAACAATTATCCTTTGTGAACGTCACACGATCTGATTTTCTGATTACAACTTCTGTCGACGGCGTGGTTAAGTTTTGGAAGAAGGTTGCGCAAGGAATCGAATTCGTTAAGGAGTTCAAAGCTCACAAAGGCGATGTACTGTCTGTCTCTGTCAGTCAGGATGGCCGAAGCTTTGCAACAGCTGGAACCGATAACACCATCAAGATATTTGATGTTGTCACTTTTGATCTCCTTTCGATGTTGTCTCTCGACTATGCACCCAAATGTGTCTGTTGGGTACATAAACTTGGCGCATCTCTACCGCTTCTGGCTGTTTCGGACGATTCGAAGCCCTTAATTTATATCTACGATGGCCGAGGAGAAAATCAAACACCGATACACACAATCAAGAGCTTGCATAGGAGTCCCGTGTCAATAATGGCATTCAATGATGCCTACGACTGCGTGGTCTCTGCCGATGACAACCGGATGCTCGAGTACTGGTCCCCGAGCGCTAATTACGAGAAACCAGAGAACGTGTTCCAATACAAAAGCTCTACCAACCTTTTCGATTTCAAGAAGGCGAAGTCAACCCCGGTTTCTTTAAACATATCACCTTCAGGTCACCAGTTTGTCACATTCTCCATACCTGACCGTAAAATCCGGGTTTTTGAATTTGCGTCTGCCAAACTCTACCGCACATATGATGAGTCGCTACAAGTCATTGAAGAGATGCAACGAGCTGGAACAGCCATGCAAAAGCTAGACGATGTGGATTTTGGAAGAAGACTTGCTGCGGAGCGCGAGATCGAATCCGCTTCACTTCAAAATAAGGTCAACATCATCTTTGACGAGTCAGGCCATTTTATTTTGTACGGCTCCATACTTGGTATCAAGGTGCTCAACACCTTTACAAATCAGGTTGTGAAGGTATACGGCAAAGATGAACATATCCGCCCAGTCAACCTAGCTCTATATCAAGGGCAGCCCCAGAAAAAGGGCGTAACAACCGTGGCGATGGCAGCTTCAAACAATCCTCTTCTGCAAGAGTCGGAAGAGAGAGATCCGATACTCTTCGCGACGGCCGTTGGGAAGGTTCGGTTCTATATGTTTACCAACGACGAGGAAATATCTAGATCTGAGAGAGATGTACAAAACGAGAAGCCGACCGTATTGAATCCTAAAAAGACTGTCGAAAAGAAGACGACTGAGACTGGCACGGCAGCCGTCCTCCACACGACGTATGGGGACATCCACATCCGGCTCTTCCCGGATGCCGCTCCGAAGGCGGTCGAGAACTTTGTCACTCATTCCAAGCGCGGTTACTACAACAACACGATCTTCCACAGGGTAATACGCAAGTTCATGATCCAAGGAGGCGATCCCCTAGGTGACGGGACGGGTGGTGAAAGTATATGGGGTAAGGAATTCGAGGATGAGTTCAGTACCCTCAGACACGACAAACCCTACACTGTGAGCATGGCGAACGCCGGCCCGAACACCAATGGAAGCCAGTTCTTCATCACCACCGAGAAGACTCCATGGCTAGATAACAAACATACGGTATTCGGAAGAGCGGTACAGGGGTTAGACGTTATTCACAAGATAGAGAATGTACGGACCTATAAGGAGAAGCCGGAGGAAGACATCAAGATTCTCAATGTCGATATAGTATAGGTACCTACTTACTCGTATAGCTCGGCAATGCATATATGTACATACTTAAGGCTTGACTTGATCGTGGAGTCATGGATCCGAAAGCTGAATAACAAATACCTCGCACGGGTACCTACTTAGGTATATAATTATTGTATGGAAGAGATCAGAGACCAATATTCTTCCAATTCGTATCATACGCCTACGTACATACTTCGCATCGCTATCATAATATTCTCCGAGGCACCGAAATGCCAAGTATTTGTAAAATATTAGAGGCAAAAAGGGGTATATGTACCTAGGTACACCCCTAAAATTCATTTTGATAGCTCCATAATTCATACTGAAACGGATTTAACGGCTCCAGGGCTGTCAAGCTTTACAAGTTTTAGCGAGTCGTAAGCCTCGTGTATCCAGTAGATAGCGTCATTGGTACCTAGGTAGATGCCGGACGTACCGGATAGTACATCCACAGTGCCACGCATATGTGGGCGGATACCGTACCTAGGTAGTTGTGCAATATTTCTGGCAGCCGATCCGAAAATTTGGGTAGCATCCACTGTACCTACATACAGTGACCGGCATTAAGTTTGAAACTTTTTTTTGTACTTCTAAGTGACGCCAAGCCCCTATGCCTAATTTAGACATATATTTAAATAGCGTTATAATCCTGGTCATTCCATATAAGCGCGCTTTAAACTCAAATAACTTCATGAATATTTAACTGATTCTTTTTTAATCATCATTAATTGATTAATTACGCTATTAGCTTTTCAAATATCTGGGTTGCACTATTATAGACAGCCGTTGTAAATAGATATATAAAGCTTGCTTTATCCTTCCAAATCTTGGCGTTGAGAAATGATAGCTAGGGTGGTTAATAATTTCCTAAAAATAGATATTTCCTTTCTCTTTTCATTGCTCAGTCAAAAACAATCCAAACGAAGTGCAACAAGATTTATTCAATTGATCTCATTAAGCGCTATAACTATATGTAAAATAAAATCTAATTGAACGTAAATTCAACAAGTTATTAAGGTGTAAAGTTAAGAGGTAATTAATGGTTCTTAGATGTACGGTTAAGCGCGAAAATACGTGTCTTTAATTGGTTGATTTCAGGTGGGATGTACATGTCCAAATTCGGTATAGTGGGCTCGCGTAACTTAAGGGTACGAAAAAAAGGTTCAAACTTAATGCCGGTCACTGTACATACCAGGTAGGCACTAGATAAATTTCAAGGTTATACCAGGACTCACTTGCCTCCTTTTCTTATGTAAGTAGGCTTCTACGTTTAAGCGCTTTGTTTTATCTTTGGTCCAAATTCTCTTGATGCTACCTACATGTCTGCATGTCTGCCTGTGTACATAGGTATTCGCTTCATGTAAAAAGCACTGGGAAATAATTACAGGGTCTGCTTACATCGCGCCATCGTTTACTTTGCTGCCAAAATGGCCTCTTATCATCCGCTTCAGAGGATTGCGTCTCCGTCTAGACAAGTTTCTATACTACTTCACCTGTCGGGAATTTTGTCTTTTATAGCTTCTTTCAGGTTTCTTTTCACATGGGAAACTCCCATGTCAGCAGCATTCGGCGGACACTTTCAGTTTCTTACCATCATCGGCCTGACTCTTGCGCTATGCACGTACGTTGTCGGATTCCTGGCTGATGTCACCCTCTCCTCGCGGCTATTTAAGCTCAAGAACGTACTCTCCGTATGTTCGACGCCATTGGAGGTACTAATCAGCATCCTATACTGGGGACTCTGCGCCATCGACAAGAGTCTCGTTTTCCCGCCCGAGTTCCAGCTCGACTTTCTTCCAGATTTCGGGTTTCATGCGGCGCCGGCTCTGTTTCTGGCGATAGATCTTCTACTTCTCAGCCCGCCATGGACTATACGTAGCTATTCGGCGTTGGCTCTAAGCGAATGCTTGGCGTTCCTATACTGGTTCTGGGTAGAGTATTGCTTTTCTCATAACGGCTGGTAAGAAGATCCTTTGTTGTTTTGTCTGGTTTGAAAAAGAGCTTTGTCGATTCCTAACCCCTTCAAAGGTATCCTTATCCCATCTTTGACATTCTAAGCACGTGGCAGCGCGCGCTACTTTTTACATTTTCGGCGTCCTTGATGACCGGGAGCACGATATCGTTGAAGTGGACGTATGGAAGGATTAACGGCATTGAGAAATTTGAGAAAGAAGCAATGTCCATTCCTTCGGGGCTTCGAGCCAAAAATGAATAATACATACATATCAATATCAGTATTCCATCTGATAGGTAGGTAGATATGTATATCCAAGCATGCATGTGCGGATTCAAGCATGCGGGTTCGAACATGCAGATCACAGGATCAAACAATTAGACATACCCAGCATACCGGATTGGCCGAGGCTTGAAAGGGGGTTGAGATAATGAATTAGACGTACTAGAGTAGCGTACTCGAATTTTGACAAAGTGTCTTTGATTACCTATGTACAATAAATCTGGAACAAGGGATCGTCTCGACATAATTATCGTATGTTTGAGTAACTTGATCCTGTCAACTTACATCCATAGGTACGTTTTCTGTCTTGTACATAGAAGGCGTGGAATGTCAAATCGAGTACCTACCTAGGTACCTACCTTACATACCTACCTACATTTCATACATGTAACTACCAGGGTATGTATCCTAATCCTTAAGTGTGACCCCGCCATCGGAGCAGGTAGTACGGTGCCCCTCGGGGTTTCACTAAAAATTCGTCAAATTTCACTATAATTGACCCGCCCCCACTATGACTCTTAGGTGGGCTAATATTTTTCTAGAATTGAAAAGGTAGATCCGTCTCTTTGCGATAGAAGACACTCGATCGCGTTCAAGGTTGTCTCCAGATAACCAATTACCTGTCAACCATTGGTTTACTTTGAACTAGCTATCCAGGAAGCCAGAGTCGCTTTGATAGGTCGCCCATCATGTCTGTACGTGTGCCTAAAACCAGCATCCCGAAAGGTGGGCTTGGATAACTGACTCGCGACTTTTTTTTTTCCATTAGAGCTTCTACATCGAGAATAAGAATGTGGGCAATAAGCTCGATAGTGAGGATTGGAGAAGTATGCATAACTCCTTAGAATAAAGAAGGCGACCAAGAGGCTAATTGGTTTCCTAGTTCGCGGTTACAATCCTCTGACACCTCCCGACCTTCTCCAACATGAGATTCCCCAGACGCCCAATTCAAAGAGAACGGTACTCTTAAGCCGTGACGAAGTGGTGTCTATAGTCAACGGCACCGACGAGAAACAGAGGCTACTAGTTATTATCGGGCCATGTTCCATCCACGATCCGAAGTCTGCCCTCGAGTACTGCGACCTGCTGTTGACGGAAAAGGAGAAGCACCAGGATGAGTTGCTCATTGTTATGCGAGCTTACCTTGAGAAACCGAGAACGACAGTAGGCTGGAAAGGCCTAATAAACGACCCGGATATCAATAATAGTTTCAACATCAACAAGGGGTTGCGCATGTCGAGACAACTTTTCGTCGACCTTACAGACAAGGGGATGCCAATTGCGAGCGAGATGTTAGATACCATCTCGCCACAGTTCCTCGCAGACGTCCTCTCGGCTGGAGCAGTCGGCGCAAGGACAACTGAGAGCCAATTGCATCGGGAGTTGGCCAGCGGTCTCTCGTTCCCGGTAGGGTTCAAGAATGGCACAGACGGTACATTGAGCGTCGCAATTGACGCAATCGGCGCCGTTAAGCACCCTCACCACTTCCTATCCGTCACCAAACCCGGAGTAGTGGCCATCGTTGGCACCGTCGGAAACGAGGATTGCTACGTGATCCTACGCGGCGGAAGTCGTGGTACCAACTTTGACGCGAAGAGTATCGCAGAGGCTAAAGGAGCCCTAGCGAAGTCTGGTCTGCGGCAGCGACTCATGGTTGATTGCAGCCACGGAAACTCTTTGAAGAACCATAAGAACCAACCTTTGGTTGCTGCAAATTTGGCAGAGCAGATCTCCCAGGGGGAAACTGGCATCATGGGTGTTATGATTGAGAGTAACATCAATGAAGGTACGCGATTTCCAAGATTCGAATATGTGAACTAGGTCGCTAATTATGTTTCCCTATAGGCAGCCAGAAAGTGCCACAAGAAGGGAAGGCCGGTCTGCAGTACGGTGTTAGCATCACAGATGCCTGCATTGGATGGCAAGACACAGTCTCGGTCCTTGCTGGCCTTGCTAATGCCGTTAAGGAGCGAAGAAAGGTGACTAGTATAAATGGTTTCCAGTAAATCGGGAGGTCACTCATAAAAGACAAGATGCATTTCTAGTCATTTGTAACAAAAGGAACAAAAGGAGAATTGAAATTCGAAGATATCCAGGCATTCTGCAAGGAAAAGGAAGGAAAGGGAAGGGAAAAAATACATTTCTATGTTAAAAGTATATTATATGCCTAGGTATATTTCGGCAATATAAAAACCACCACCGAAAATGAACTTCAGCACTGAGTGTTGTTTCCTTTTATCCATTGTATTAGGTACATAAGCAAGCAGGCAAAGGTAGCGGTGAAATCATACCATATGATTTCAAAGTTAAATCTTAAGTATTAGTGGTTTATGTACGTCACGTGAAGAATGGATCCATTCAATTAAGCTAACCTCGGCCAATAGGATGCACCTATTTCCAATTGCTTCAAGACCTGAGCACTTTTTCATATTCAACCTTGTGCTGCTTGTGTAAACCGGTTCGACCTATTCCAACCCCAACGAACAAAAGCCTCAATTGACTCCCAAGGTTGTCAACCTACCCGTCGCACCTCCCACGAACGGGTAGAACCTCGCCCTCCATGTTGGCAAGATCTTGCCTGCGCTCTACGCGCATCCTCAACGGCGCCAGAAATGGCGCGACCGCTTTCACCAAGGTACGGACCGACTGATTTGACACTACCCGCTACCCCGAGTTCCGTATAATAGCTTCAACTACGATGGCTGTTATCACTATGTATATTCGAAGAGATAAAGACCTAACTAACAATCATGGTCCTATAGCGATCCATCTCGTCGTCGAGCTCCGGAGCCTCTACCGAATCTCCGATGAAACTGAACGTAGCCGCTGCCGCTTCAACAGCTCTCGCTATCGGATCTGTAGCGTGGTACTATCATCTCTATGGATCCACCGCTCACGCAATGACGCCTGCTGAGGAAGGGTAAGTTTACGTCCTGGTATAATAGGGAGAGGCCATTCGCATTATCTTTGATTTGGCGTCGAAAGGCAGATCGGAGTTGCCCGACTTTCCCACGTTCTAGGCCGATGAATCTAATACGTCAAAATTAGTTTACACTCGACAGCATACCCGTGGGTTCACAACCAGTGGTTAAAAACTTTCGACCACCAGGCGTAAGTACCAAACTCGTTCATTTCCGGCTTTCTCGTTTCTGACAGGTTATCAGGCTTCGTCGAGGTTTCCAGGTGTACCGTGAAGTCTGCGCGGCATGCCACTCTCTCAGCCGAGTTCCTTACCGAACGCTTGTCGGAACCGTTCTGACGGTAGATGAAGCGAAGGTAATGGCGGAAGAGAATGAATACGATACCGAACCCAACGATGAGGGCGAGATCGAGAAGCGTCCCGGAAAGCTATCTGACTATATCCCCGCCCCATATAAAAATGACGAGGCCGCCCGAGCTGCCAACAACGGTGCTCTCCCTCCCGATCTAAGCTTAATTATCAAGGGACGTCACGGCGGCTGCGACTACATATTTAGCTTGTTGACTGGATACCCCGAGGAGCCCCCGGCAGGTGCTCAGGTCGGCGCTGGTCTAAACTTCAACCCTTACTTCCCCGGCACCGGTATCGCTATGGCCCGTGTCTTGTACGATGGTCTCGTGGAGTATGAGGATGAGACCCCAGCATCTACATCGCAGATGGCCAAGGATGTGGTAGAGTTCCTCAACTGGGCGGCGGAACCTGAGATGGATGACCGAAAGCGAATGGGAATAAAGGTCTTGACTGTCACCACTGTCCTCTTCGCTTTAAGCGTCTGGGTTAAGCGATACAAGTGGGCTACACTCAAGTCGAGGAAGATCGTCTACGACCCGCCTAAGGCATCTAATGATATCCGTACGTAAAGGCGTCCGTTGCTGTATGTACTACTAAGTTACCCTACCGCACCGCTCCTTTGTCATGGCAAGAGGGAGAGAGAAAAAAAAGACACGGGGCTAGGGGTCGGAGTAATCCTGAGTCGCGACTCTAGAGTGTATATCAAGTTCCTAAATTTTAGACGTTCACCGAAGTTTACTTGAAAGTACATGGGCGACTTAATAATGGATACTTACTATGAAAGGATAATTTCTCCCTTTAACCTTGGAACTCGACTCATTTTTATCTTATACTGCTAACTACCTAGGTAGGTACCTTGGCGCATGTAAGTCATGAGGAACGTCTCCTGTGATGAGTGGACATTGCCTACCTAGTAGGTACCTAATATATACTTTAGTAGCCCCGGGTAGGTATATTCTTGACAGCAGTGTTGTCGATGCTTAGGTAAAATGAGTCATGGTATCCATAAATTGATGAGAGAAGAGGTTCCCCCAGAAGGCGCAACAAGGTATTGCACTAGGGGCGACGCTTCGACCACTTCAGCCTTGACCATTGCTTTTTATTTAGTGTACAAACCTACAGCACCTTCAGTATCAACCGTACCTATTACCGACCACTATCTATCAAGCAGACAGCATACACGACCACTAACCATAGCACCGAACACTCTGTGGAAGTGCTTATAATCATGGGAATAATACGATTTAGGCGAGGTGCCTCAATTGATTCTTCGCCTTTTCTTTTTAAGCAAAGTGAACTCACAAATATATAAACTTGCCAACTTAATCAACTCCACCACTCTACCACTCCACCATCTCAACCATCTCAACCAACTTTCTAATAACTTCACAACGAAACACTTCACAATTACATCCGTTTTCACCTCCATCAATCTCACTCTTTAAATCCGCCACAACTCACTAGGTACTTGCAATCAGTACTTGAAATTTACCCATACCCAACCAACCAACCAACCAACCTTCTAAGTACCTAACCTCATCGCCATCATCACCGACCTCATTTAAGTAATTGTATAAGCACGCACACGCGATCGGGTTTTACCGTCACCATGGATTGGATGTGGCAGGATTATCAAGCTAAGGTAGATAAAGTACCTTACAGTCAACTAGGCGACGACTATCTGTTCGGTTTCCATACGGCAAATGACTTTCAGCGACGGTATGTTGCAGACTCGATCTTGCACGGCTGTGTGCCTGAGGATGACATGAGGACTCTCACCCGCCTCAGCTTACTTCGTGGTTCCGAGGAGTTCGACCAGATGCTCAGCTGTGCAAATGCTATGCGAGAGAAGGCATCCTTCGACAACCCTCTTGACGGACAAGATACTCTTACCTTCCTTTCTAAGATTCTCCACCCCTTCGGAATCTTGGACGAGGCTTCTGGAGATGAGGCGCCAACGCTCTACCAGAATGGCAAAGTTTCCACGAAGAAGTCGGAAGAATGTCACGGGAAGTCAGATCTGGACCAAGTCGCCAAGAAGCGCGGAAAGGACAAGCAATCGCCTTTTTGGTCTACCGAGTCTTCCAAGGAACAGGTGACTCAGTCGGCAAATGAGATGAAGCGACTACAGAAGCTAAAGAAGAGAAGAGAGAAAAGGTTCTTGAAGAAAAAGATGAAGAGGGAGATGAAAGCTCAGGAGGCAGGAGGAGCGCATGAGGATGGTGTTCCTTCTACCAAAACCCTAGCTATGCGCCCAGTCCTCGAGGCTAATCGTCGTCGACGAAATGAGGACCTCGGCTCCGGTCCTTCTAATGCTCTTGATGATCCTGACGTTCCTTTAAAACGTCACCACTCATAGATGGCCAGGAGTCTATGAGTGGACCTAATATCCTGCGCGAAATCCCTTCGCTATGCGCAACTACAGAGGCAGGGGAGTCATTGAAGATTACACAGTCGCCATCAACAATACCTAACGACATTGGGACGGTATTGGATATGACTGAATCGAGCCTGGACGCGCCGGATAAGGACGACAAACTGGAAGGAACTGGAGAAACATTAGAAAAAGAGAAGATATATCACCTATCACAAACCGAGAGCCAAACACCAAAACGCAAAGCGAAATCCCCATATTTTGACACTCAAGACGCATCTCCTCGCAAAGCGAAAACACCCCGCCCTCCTCGTGGAACAGTCCCGTGTATCCCCTTTCCACGCTTAGACGCACCGAAATTTGGGTTAATTCAAGAGGACCTCGCGGCCGACCCCTTTCGCCTGCTTGTAGTTGTAACCTTCCTTATTCGCGTCAAGGGAAAACACGCAATACCGGTATTTCACGAGCTTATGAGAAAATATCCAACGCCGAGAGACGTTGCAGAAGCGAACACGAACGATATTATAGTCATGATCAAGCACCTCGGGCTTGCGACGACTAGAGCAGCCGCAATCCAAAAGTACGCACGCATCTGGGTAGATAATCCGCCTCAGGCCGGTGTCCGGTACGACGTTAAGAACTACTCCGAATCTGGTGATGGGGTTGATATCCAGATGGGCGAAATATTAAGTTCCGACGGCACAGGGCCCTCAGCTTGGGAGATTGGCCATATGACACAAGGTCGGTACGCTATTGACAGCTGGAGAATCTTTTGCCGGGATGTCCTCCTTGAGCGAGCGGAGGATTGGAGAGGCAAAGGACGAGAAGGAGAATTCCAACCTGAGTGGATGCGAGTATTGCCCCAGGACAAGGAACTCCGTGCTTGCCTCAGGTGGCTCTGGATGCAAGAAGGTTGGGCCTGGGATCCAAGAACCGGCGACAGAGAAATCCTACCAGGAGACCTGCGAAAGGCAGTTGATGAGGGCAGGGTTGCATATGATGATGCTGGAGAGCTGAAGATCCTCGACAATGAGTTGCTCTCCTTGCCTTGCATTTAGCACATTACATAGCTAGACATAAGTGCCTGATGCCACATGAGATAGGCCTGCGCTAGCTCTAGCGAATATATATAATTGCTGTAAATAGAATCGCAATTTATTGCGCATATTAATGTGCCGGTGTAGTCCTCATGCGTCTGTCCACCTAACGTAGAAAGCCCATCGGCCATCGACCTAATCATCCCCCTCCTCCATCAACCCCTTAGACGCCTCCTTCTTAACGATCGCCTCAAGAATCAGAGCCGTCTTGCGGTCGTGAATCTCGTCAAGGGCAGCCGAAGCGCTCATCCAGGCGGCAATCAAGTTCCCTTGGCGCGCGAACGAGGTCCGCCACCAGGGCGAGGACCGCAGCTGGCTCCGCCGCAGGTGCTGGTAGCCCTGCCACGGGAAGTTGTAGGCTAGGTGCAGTTGCATCAGGCTCGGGTGCTCGTCCAGCGACACGAGCGCTTGGCGTAGGCATTGCTGGTAGTAGTGGATCGAGCCGCCCACGAAGCCCGCGCAGGAGCCGATGAGAAAGCCGAGCCCGCCGCCACCCGTGAGGATGCCGGCTGCGGCGGCTGTGGCTAGGCCTAGGAGGGCCTGCTTGTATGTTAGTAAGTGGGAAGCAGGTAGGGATGTAGGGTAGGGGGGTAGGGGGGGGTGCTGTTAGGGAAAGGGGGAGAAAGGGGAGACACACTGCTGTTGAGGATGCAACGAACATCGAGCGGAACATGTAGAGCCCGTGACCACTTTTGGGTAAATTCATGTTAGCTAACTACACTATTTTTAATATATGCCTTCGACTAAATTCCCCTTACCTAGGTCTGCTCCAGTTTCCAATAGTCCGCAATAGCTGGCTAACATGGCTGCCGACGTGAGACGCGGTATTGACTTCGTAGTCAACCTGAAGAAAAGCAAATTGACAAATTAGTAGCTGCTTTCCTACCGGAGTACCGAAGAGGTACTTACCATAGTATCTACATAGAAAAAGAACCCAGTTTGCTTTTTTCTTTTCTATGCTTTTGTAACTTTTCCTAATTTTTTCTTATATTTGTATAATCTATCGTGAACAATGTTATAATACTCACATAATTTTATCCCTTACTAAGACCCACTGCATGGGCGAAGTAGTGCCTGATGTCGGTGTTGTTATACAGCTGGAGGCGCTATGACGCACTAAAGACACTACATTAACCCCTATAACTCGGGCTCCAACGTTAACTGGTAGCACAAAGTTACCCCTATTACGGATATGGATATCAACGCCTTTTTGATGATGATAACACTTATCGAATCAACTTCAACTTGACATCATTGGTTCTTCATTGAAAATTTTCGATATTTCTAACTTTTGTCGCTTCCCAAGGTAGAAATTAGCGCTATATTTATTCTGCTGTAGGATACCTACGTATTCTACAGAATTCCTAATAAATACCCCGACCGAAAACGGCAGCTTCTCACGTTAGCAAGACTCGATTTTATAGGAGTTCCAGTGTTGACAAAGAGCGTCGGACCGGGGTAATCTGCAACCTCCAACCTCCAACACGACACAACACAACACAACACAACACCACAAAAGCACAAACATTTAATACGATGACACCTTATGTAGGTGCCGGTTCATGCTAGGCCATTTCAGCCTAACGTCTGATTGATTAATAGTAGGTCGATATGGGTCCATGCCATAACGGGGTTTCGGGCATTACATACATACCTCATACATACATACATACATATACACATACATACAAACCACGAGACGGTCACGAGTTATCAGTCTCTCGGATAGAGGACGAAAACGTCCAACGTACACACAGTACATACATACAACAAGAGGACGAGTCTTACCCCTCCTATAATCGTATAATATACCTATACAAGCCCCGCAACTCTCAAGATCCATTATACATACACCAATACCCACTTAGTCTCTAATTTATTAGCAATAATTAACACTTAGCCTTGTTTTCGTCTCTTCTTTTCGTTCGGACGTCGTTCCTAACCCAATCGATTACACGCCCGACACGCCCGATGCGCCTCGGCGGTCAATAGGCGAGCGATGGGTTCTCTTGACGCTTCCAAGGATGAGCTGACCGTGCTGGTCACCGGCTTCGGGGTACGTCGCCCACAACACGCCACGTCGCGGTATTCGGTATCCCCGTCCTCCCCGAATGTCTCAGCTAACTTCGCATAGCCTTTCAAGGTGCAGTACCCCGTGAATCCGGCCTGGGAGATCACCGCGTCGTTGCCGGATTACCTGCCGCCCGACCGGGTGAAGGACCCCGCCCGCCAGTCCGCGCCAGGCCTGCCGCCAGTCAGGATTTTGAAGGACGGCCCGGTCCGCGTCAGCTATGAAGTTGTCAGAGAAATGGTGCCTCAGCTTTGGGACGATCCCCCGCAGAAAATCGATTATGTCATCCATATAGGCATGGCAGGCCCGCAGCCGGTCTATTCCATCGAGAGGCGTGGTCACCGCGACGGATACGACAAACCCGATGTCGACGGCGAGCTTCTCGGTGACGAGCAGAGGCGCAAGCGGGAGGGCGACAAGTGGATATGGCAGTTAGTAGAGCTAATTTTCGACTTGTCGGATATCTAAGACATGATGGTTATCACTAACTTTACTCACCATAGCGATGCTCCCCCAGAGCTTCTAACCGACCTAGATATCGAGAATATCTACAAGCGATGGGTCGAGCGTAGCCCGGTATGAGCTTCAATCCTCATTTCTTCGGGGGCAAATAAAGTACTGACATATACTGTACAAAGGACGATCTAAGGTTACAGCTCTCCGAGGATGCCGGACACTATCTCTGTGACTTTATCTACTTCTCAAGCTTAGCTCACCTGTACAAACAGCAAAAGCCCAGGAAGGTAATATTTTTTCACGTTCCCTTGAATCCCGACGAGGCGTCTCTCGGCCGCGGAAAGGAGCTTGCCCTGCAATTGATCAGGTCCATATGCGAGGTTGGGTTCAAAAGGGAGCCCGTCTCTTAGGGCAGTGTTCTTGGTGAGAAAGTGTTGGTCTGTCACTCAATATATCATATGTTTATACCTACATAACAGCAGTTATATATACTTGTCAATAAATTGAAATGTAACTTGTTGTCTATCACTGAAAGTAAATGTTTTACTAAATGAGAAAAGGGCTAGTCACCGCGCTCCGTTAACGATGACGATATGGGAGTTATCCAACGAGGGGTTCTAAGAATATGACGAGTTACAAGTTATGTCGCTATTATAATAAGGCTAAAAAGAAAGGCTATCCACGCTTCCTAAAACATACATTTCAGTTCTCCGCTCTCTCCTTAAATATACACCCTAACCCCTGGTCCATGAGGTCTTCGCGAGGAGCTCGATATTGGCCACTTCCTTTAAGAAATGAAGCGGCAGCTGTTGAAGTTTTTTATCTTCGTACTGTAGAATAAAGTCCGCAGTCTCCAGATACTCCTTTTGAAACCTGTCCCAGACGAGTTTCTCGGTCTTGCCTCGCGAAAAACGCTTAGGAAGATAACGGCCGCTGATCGCCGCAGCTTGGACCGCCTGATTAACACCCTCGTGGTTCATCTTGATGGGGCGGACCTGGTCGAAGTTGAGAAGCCATAGCACGGTCCTCCCACGGAAAAAGTCCCCGATGACTCGGGATTTCGGCCCTGTGTAGGTGGAGGGCTCCATTTCCTCGATCTTCGAGTAGCTCGGGATTAAAGGCTTCTTCGAACCACCCAGGACGAACTGCACACCCATGGCATCGGTCCTGGCAGCCCAGTGCATGACGGCTAACGCCTGCGCGATTACGGAAGCCATGCGCTCCGCGTCCAGGTCCAGCTCTATCATCTGGTTGAGGTGCAGTTCGAAGTCTCTGAGAGAAAACGATGTTTCGCTGATCCTCCCCTTCGTAGAGCCAAGATAGATTCTCACGAGGCAGTCATTGTTTGCGGGATCAGCCGATGCGCTCGACTTGAGTTCCGGGTCGCAGTACTCGTCGATGAGAACAGACCTCATCGCTTCTTCCAGGGGTGGGATTCGCTCGGAGACGATGATGTCGGTGGGAACGTCGCAGACATCTTGAGCGGCTTCGATCAGATCTAGGTTCGTGTCGAGGAATTCAAGGTCTTCTTTCGGTACGAAGAAGTAACACTTGGGTATATTGATCCCAATCTCGAAGCTTTCCATCTGCTCGTAGATAAGGCTGTGCATCGAATAGTCGTTCCACAGACCAAAGATGGGTTTCTTGGAAATCTTCATGGCGAGAGATCTTCCTTCTTGCGCAAATACGGCGCTGCATCCCCCATCTCCGATCTTCTTGAAGGTCTGGGGGGTTTCTTGAGGTACAAGCTGCGGTGGAGAACCGGGATTGGTGTCGTTGAGACGTATCCTTTCCAACATTTTTCTAAACGCCACATCGCCGTCAGACTCCTTGGGCGAAGTTGGTGGTGACATTTTGTAGTGTTTTGAATATCTAATATTTTAGTTACGATATGGATTTATTCAAAAAGTGAACGATTGCGTTCATCTAGGAATACAAATAGAAAAGGGGTTCCATTGGTGTTGTAGAAGCTGTACAGAGATGAGCTTTAGTGTGATATATTTTAAGAAATCCATTTAACTTTCCTAGTATATTCATTGCATGTACCTTCTGTCTGTATGAAGAATATGATCAAGGAGTGGCAGTCATAATCTTTACCTACCTATTCATTCTAGTATGTGCCGGTATTCTTAGTGTATTACAACTCATATCATATCAAAACAGTTGACTAACAGGCGGAACTTATTATGTGTAAACAGCGGTAGGTTATTTCCCTTCATTCTACATGCTGGGGCGATGAACGGGAGGTGGGCTCAGGAGGCTTCTTAGCAAATAAGCTTCATATTATACATATTATACATATAGTAATTCCGGCGGGTAGAATTCGGTGTGTATATTTTTCGAAGGCTTGAGCTTTATTCCTTTAACCTGTCACACGAAAGTGGGGATGAATTATTAAATACGTAATTTATGGTTAATAATAAAAAGGTTAATTAATTAAATTATTATTATTATAATTAAAAAAGGTAATATTTCATAATTACATGGTTATAATTAAAGGTTTAATTTTTTATAAATAAATTAACTCGATAATCGTTATAATTTCCCCACTTTAATTATTTAATATTTAATACATTTTTTTAAATAAAGCCGGCATAATAAATTTAAAAATAAAATTTAATGTTTATAACCTTTGAATTTTATTAATTTTTTTATCGTAATTATAATTTTTTTAAATTTTTAATTAAATTAATATATTTATTAATTTTAATTATAATTTAAATTTATTTAATAAAATATTTATTAAAATTTTAATAAATTTATTTATTATTATATTCCCCGTTAATATATATTTAATTTTAATTATATTTTTTAAAACTTTTTAACGTAATTAATAATTATATATATTTACGTAACGAAATTAAATTATTAATTTTTTAATATTTTTATTAATTAATTTAATTATTTATTTATTATTATATTAAATATATATAATTAAATTATTAAATATTATATTTAATTTTTAAATTAATCGTAATATAAATATAAATTTTTTAATTATTTAATTTAAAATTAATAATTTAATTTTAATTATTAACGTTATAACCGTTTTTTATTTATTAATTTTTTAATTAATTAAACTTTTAAATAATTTTATAATATATATTTATAAATTTTTTCGATCGAAAATATTATCGGTAAATAAAAAATCGTTAATTACGTTGAAAATATTAATTTTATTAAATTATAAGGCAAGGTTTTTCGTATATAAAAAATATAATAATATTTAATTAATAATTTCGTGGTAATTAAAATTAAAATTATAATTAAAACAAATTAATTAAAAATAAATAAAAATAATATCGAATTAAATAATTATTATTATATATAAAAGTGATTTAACTTTTTATTAATATTAATAAATTAACTTTTTAAAAGCCATTTTATTAAAAAAAATTAACTTTTTTTTAATTATTAAATTACATTTTTATATATAAATTTTTTTATTAATTAATTTATTAATTTTTTTAATATACGTTATTTAATTTAATTAAATTAATTTTTTATTATAATTTTTAATAATTTTAATTTTTAAAAATTATTATAAATCGTTTTTTTTTATAAATTTATATTTAATTTTTAATTTTTAAATAAAACTTTTAATTATATTTTCATTATTTTTCTTATAAATTAATATAATATCGTTAATATAAAAAAATAATAATATTTCGTTTTTTTTAAACATATAAAGCTCGTAAAACATTAATTTAAATTTTAATTTTTTTAAAAATATAATTAAATTTTATTATTAAAATAAAAATAATATTTAAAATTTAAATAAAATTTATAAAAACTTTAAAATAACTTTTAATTTATAATATTTTAAAAATATATATATAAAAACATTATAATTTAATTTAACGTTTATAAACGCGTTAATTACATCGTATTAAATTAATTTAAAATTAAAATAAACCGTTATAATTATTAAAGTTTAAAAAAACTTTTTAATTAAAATAATTATATAAATATTTTTTTTATTTTTAAATTTTTAATCGTTATAAACCATTAATTAAACCTTATATTTTAAATATTTATTTTATTTATTAATTTTATATTTATAAATTTATATAAAATTTAAGATTTATTTATTTTTACATTTAAAATTATTTATTAAAATTTTTTCTTAAATATATATTTCGTAATAAATTTATAAATAATTAATTTTAATTTTTTTAAATAATTTTTTTATATAATAATCCGTTAATTAATAATAATTATTAAAAGCATTTAAAAATGAATTTTAATATATAAACTTTAATTTTTTTATTAATTAAAATAATTAAATTTAATTAATAATTTTTCCATTAATTCGGTTTATTTTACCATTTAATTTACCGGCAAAAAACGAGATTATTTATAACTTTTAAAGCTTTAATATAAGTTTATTTTTTTTTAATTTAAAATTTAAAAAATTAATCGTAATAATTAAAAAAAACGTTAATAAAAAAAACTTAAATATTAATAATAAATTATATTTTACATTAATATATTAAGGTTAATTAAACCTTAATTAAATATTTAAATTTATGTTAATTTTTATTTTATTTATTTTATTTTATAACATTTATTTTTTTATTAATTCGTTAATTATTTCATTTTTAATTTAAATTAATTTAAAGATATTTATAAGTTTAAAAACCTTTTTAAATTTAAAAACTTATTTTTAAAAAAATTTTATTTATACTTTATAATTAACGTTTATTACTTTTAATAAATCGTTTTTAAAATCTTTAAAAAACTTATTAAATATAATATTTTCATTAAAAATAATATCTTTTATTAATAAAATTTAATTAATTAATAAATTTTAAATTTTATAATTATTTATAAAATTATATTTAATTAAATATTTTATTTAAACCTTTAAATTTATTTAATAAAACCGATTATTTTTTTTTAAATTTTTATCGTTATAATAAAAGCTTTATAATTATATACTTTTAAATAAATTTATTATAATTTTTTTTTTAAATTAATTAACCATTTTTATTAATTATATATATATATTATTTTTTATAAAAGATTTATTAATTATAAATATATTTAAAAATACGATTATATAAATATATAATTATTTTAAAGATTTTCATTTATAAATAAATAAAAAATTTAATTTTTATTTTTATTATTAATATTTTTATTTTAATTATACCCTTTAAACGTTTAATATTTTTATTTTAAATTTACGTATAAAAAGCCGAAAATTTTAATTTAACGTTATAATTTATTATTTAATTAACCATTTTAAATTAATATATTATAATTTTATTATTATATTTTTATATTTAAAATTAATATAACTTTATATTAACCATTATATTTTATAAATAATTTAAATATTCGATAATTATATTTATTATATAATTTTTTAAATAAAAATTAAAAATAAATTTTATTTAACGATTAATTATTAATATTATATTAATAACGCCGTTATTAATATTAATAATATCGTAAAAATTAATAATTAATTAAAACTTTAAACTTTTTTTTAATTAACGTTTTTTTCATTTAATTTACCATTTTATTTTATTTATATTACACGCATTACATTTAATAATAATAAATCCTTTTATTTTAATTTTTATTAAATTATTAATAAAATATTTAAAAGCTTATAATTTAAGGTATTTTAATTTATAATATTATTAAAAAATTATTTTTATTTTAATAAATTAAATAATTCGATTATAAAATTATTTACTTTTAATATAAAAAACCGTTTTATTAACGTTATAAAAGATATTTTTTAATATAAATTAATCGTACCGGTCGATTAATTAATTAATAATTAATTCATTAATTTTATGTAAATAAATGGCTTTTATACGGTTATTTTATTAATAATTTAAACGATAAAACATTTAAAAAAACACCAGGTTTATAATAAAACTTTTATAATAAATTATTTTAAATAATTTTATTATTTAAGATTTTTAAAGAATTTATATTAAAATGTTAATATTTCCGTATTTTAATATAAAAATTTAATAATTTTTAATAAATAAAAAATCTTTTTTAAAAATTATTTTAAAATTTATAAACCGAAATAATTAATTAAAAACGTAAATAATGGTTTTAAAATTTAATATAATTAAATTTTTTAATAAATAAAAATTTATTATAAAAACCGCATTAAAAATTAATATTAAAAACGTTAATAAATAACTTTTTATTTATTAATTTAATTAATTAATTATTTTATTAAAACGAAATAATTTATTAAAAGCTTTAATAATTTTAATTTTAATAATTAATTTAAGATTTTTTAAATATATTAAAACGATTTATTTTTTTTAATAATGTTTTTATTAATTAAAAGGTTTTTTATTAAAAAATATATAATAATAATTTTTTAAATCATGGTAACCGAAATAAATAATATAATATTTTAATGTAATATTAATTAATTCGGGCCGTTTACGTTTAACCGGTACTTTTTTTATAAATGTTTTACATGGTTTAATAAATGGTTTATTAAATTTATTAACCGCATCGTTAATATCGTCGTTAATATTAACCTTTTAATTAATAAATATAAAATTAAACGTTTTTTTATTAATTTATAATTTTAATTTTAAAAGTTTTTTTTTATATTTAATATGTTTTTATAAATCGTTTATTATAAATTTATAATTAAAGTTTTTAAATCGGATTTTTTTTTAATTAATTATACGATATATATCGATTTAATTAAAAATCACGCCTTATAAAACGTTATTTAATTCTTTAAATTAATTTTTAAATTATTAAATTATTAAAAATTATTTAATAATAATTTAAACCATTATAATTTCCCATTATTATATTTAAATAAATTAATTTTTAAATAATTTATTTAAAAGTTTTATCGTTATTTTATAAATTAATTTAATTTTATTTTTAAGTTTATTACCGGTTACGTTTATATATAATTATAAATTTTTATATTAAATATTTAAATTATTTTCGGTTAAATAAATAAATAAAATATATTTTTTAATAACGATTTTTTAAATTTATTTTTTAATTTTTAAAATTTAATTAATTTATTAATTAAACTTTTATATTTTTTTTTATATAATAATAAATTTAATTAATAATTAAATTTATTAATAATTATTATTTTAAAAATAATCGAAAATTAATTATAAAAATTTATAATATTTAAATTTAATTTATTAATAATAATTAATTAATTATAAATATTATTAATTAATGCATTAAAACGTATAATTCGTTTAAAATAATTTATAACGATAAATTTAATAAATTTAATTTTTTAAATTAAATTATCGAAATTAATATTAAATTATAATTAATTAATTATAATTAATAATTTAAATATTTTAAATTAAAATTTTTAATTTTTAAAATTATTAAAAAATATTTCTTTTTTAAATAATAATATTATCGTTATAATAAAAGTTTTTTTTAAATAAAAAAGTAATTAAAATTATATAAATTATATAATTTTTATAATATTTTTATATAATTTTAATAATTAAATATAATTTAAATTTTATAATATATAAAACTTTTAATTATTATATAAAAATAAAAATAAATTATTAAATACGTAATTTATAATTAATAATAAAAAAATTAATTAATTAAATTATTATTATTATGGTTAAAAAAGGTAATATTTCACGATTACGTGGTTATAATTAAAAGCTTGATTTTTTACGGATGAACCGGCCCGATAATCGCCATAATTTCCTCACCTTAATCATTTAATATTTAACATAATTTTAAAATAAGCCATGCATGGATATATAAACATTTCCATGGTTTTAAAGGATGAAAATATTATGTAAGTTTTATTTTCTTTTTAATTAATTAAACTTTAAATTTAAAGGATGACGCGAGGCCACCCGTTCGGGTGGCACAATATCCCGAGTTTAGCCGGAGGTCAATGGTTCGATTCCCCGATCTCCCGTTTTTGTTTCTTTTTTCATCCGACGAAACCACGCACTACCACGGTTCGCGCACCCGTTTAGCCATCTTTTAAGTCTCTTCTTTACGCCTTTCCTTTAGCCACTTGTGCTGCCACCTGTTTAACCGCTTGTTGAACTACTCGTAATTATCTCGTAAGTCATTTCTTATCGAACCTTTAACCCATTCGCCGGGCCTCCCATCTACCCATCCACCGGTCTAGCCACCCGTGCTGCCCCCTATTGAACCTCCCGTTTACCCACCTGCCTATCCCCCGTTGAGCCTCCCGTTTCTCCTGGCTTAACCATTCATCTAACCACCCGCCGGACCTCCCGTTTTGCCACTTTTTAAACCACCGGTTTAACCCCTGGTCTAGCCCCCGTTGAACCATTCGTAGCCACCCGTAGCCACCTTTCTAACCACCCGTTTTCCTACCCTTTAAGCCACCCGTTGAACCACACACCGGTTTAGCCACCCGTTTAACCATTTGTTGAACCACCCCTTAAGCCACCTCGTTAGCCACCCCGTTAGTTACCCCTTATCGAACCTTTAAGTCACCTGCTGGGCCTCTCGTTTTGCCACTTGTTGAACCCCCGGTTTAGCCACCCGTTAAACAACACACCCGTTTAGCCACCCGTCTAGCCACCCGTGTATCCCCCGTTGGACCCCCGACCTCGCTACCCGATTAGCCTCCCGTTTAGCCACCTTTTAAGCCTTTCGTTGAACCACCCCTCGTCTTGCCACCCGTTCAGCCACCCGTAGCCACCTGTAGCCACCTTTCTAACGCCTTAGCCACCTTCTTAAATTAAGGGTCTTTTTTTACTTATATAACCTGTTTTGAAGATCAGGGCCAACTGAACTAAAAGGAGTTAATTACGTAATCGCCTTAGGTAATTAATTCGTTAGGGTTGCCACCCAGCTGGTCCGTGCGCGAGAACCAGCTTTTGATAAGCTTTTCGTTTCTGAAAAACCGAATCTTGTTGAAACGCACCTTCTCGCGAACGGACCACCTCGAAAGCTAAGCTCCGCTGATCTGATTGGTCAAAAGCTCTGAGATGGTCCCACCCGCGAGACGATGCACCCAATCAATCGTCCTGGACATAACGGCCTCTCTGGGGATAACGGGGTTTAGACACTTTTTAGCGCCGGAGATCCGGAATTACCGCGATAGGAGATTTTTGA